>PVLD010003381.1:0-143804 GCA_004027595.1 Dinomys branickii | reverse complement strand
AAACTTCAGCAAAGTGACTTAGCCATGGGACTGTGGCACTGGTAAGTTGGTGGGCATCTTAGAAGTCACTTGCTTATCTACAGCAACCCTGCCTTGCAAAAGTCCTTTGTTCTTGGTGTCTCCTATCTCTGTTCCCACCAACAATCATCCAGCTTATAATGAACTACCCATGCTCTGTGTCTGAGAACCTATGGGCTGAAAAAGCCGTTCATTCGCTTTCCCAAAGCTGAACACACAAGATCTCCTGTCCCTTCTGCAGTGCCAAGCCTGCCTCCCTCTAACTTTTGCCCATAAATCAACTTAGCTCTGTACTCTATACAGCCGCCTGCATTCCATGTGACTATTCTTCCAGGTGATGGCTCCTTACATATTTACACGCCCCTAACCATGCCTTACCCCAAATTTTCTACCTCCCAAGCTAAATAAAAAGCACCTTGCTGCAGAGCATGGTGGCTCACACCTGTAAACCAAGCACTCTGGGACACTGAGGCAGAAGGGTTGCAAGTTTAATCCCAGGATGGGCAACACAGCGAGACCCTGTCTCCAACAGAATATAAAATAAAATCAAGCATCTTGCTCAAATCCACTCTCCTACAAAACTAAGGTAACTGACACCATTCAAGAACCAATCTGTGGTTCATCACAGAAACCCGAGAACCACCAAGACCCTGGCAAAGGGCAGCCTTGCTTTCACCGGGAGGTAATCTCATATTTTGGAAAACAGAATTCCTAGAAGTCTGGCATTTCAGGAAATTTAAGGAACACACAAGCCCCACAGGCTGTAATAAAATATCACTGAAGTTGTGGCTCACGCAGAGTGAAGGGCCACAAGAGGAAAGCGGCCTAAAGACTGTGATGAGTAAGGACACAAAGCCCAGCAGACACTGAGATGACTGCAGAAAGTCGACGGGACTCCAGTTGCGCGTCCTGAGCCAACAGTCACACGAATGAACAAAACACCACAGGCCAGAATGGGCTTTATCGGCAGAAACGTGTTTCCTGGAACTGAAGCGAGCACTACTGGATAAGAGGTTTGGGGACAAAGAAGAACCAACACATGCAAGGAAGAGGAGCCTCCTAATAAGAGACACAAACTCCACTCTGGAACTAGAGAGGTCTCACTGGGGACAGGAATGTGCTTTGAAATTCACTAATTAGCAGTAATTGTAAACAACCACTCAGCAGCTTGCAGAAGGAAGATGTTTAACTTGACTCTAATATGCATGATCATGACCAGTAAGTTAGGCATCACTTCCTGCAGGCTGCGGGTTATTCTGACTTGGATGTGTTATTACAGGAAACCAAGTGATACTTTATTGTTCATGGAATTGGACATGAGGAATGCCTATGTCTTTTTTTGCATAAGACTTGTTTTACTAGAATAGCTAGAATCATGTCCAGGGCCAGAAGGTGGACACAGCCATTACTATTTAACAAAAAGACCAAGGAACTCACTTCTGTCTTCATCTTTTCTTCAAATGTTTTTGAAGTGTATAGATTTCTCCAAACAAATACATTTTCAGTTTTATATGATTCAACAGGAGGAAAATTTATTTTACAACCATAATTTTCAAGTCCAGAACAGAATACCTAAACAGAAATGTACACCTACTCATGTAAATGTTTATTCCTTCATTTATTAAAATTTCCATAAATACTGCTTGAATAAACATTATATATGATATGTCAACCCTATGCTAGGCAGTGGAGACATGGTGTCAGACAGAGGTGGCCCCTGCCCTCACTGATTAACAGTAGAAAGAGAGACATTATTATTTAACTTTATAAATAATTACCTAATTAAAAATCATGGTAATCCCAAAGAGAGCGAAGTTCAAGTTGTGGAAAGAAAACCAGAAGAAACCAAGTAATTCAGACTACACCCTAATCAAAACTGCTTGTCATGTATGGTAAACTATAAAACTTTGGTGCCAGTATTTGGCTTGGTGAATATAATACTATTGTGCCAAGCATTTTAGATGCTGTATAAAGTATTATCAAATTAAATTATTTTTAAGTAAAGATACTCCATCACCCAACTTTAAATGATGGAGAAGAGGGAGGAACTGACAATTAAATGAATAAAACAACAGTGCAGATAGGTTTTGCTTCTTTTTGTAGATGTATTCCTATAGAGTAGGGTCAATTTGCCCAGTGCATGATTACTTCAAGAACAGTGACACGACAAAATGAATCCCAGTTCTGAGAGTGGCAAACAAATCTGTGGTAGAATCAGAATGACAAGACTAGCATGAACTTTGGAAACTTGGTCTGATCTCAACTATACCATGAATTATGAGCACCTTGGAAGGCTACACATCTTCACCAAGTCTTAATTTTCGTCTAGTAGGAAAAAGATATAATAGAAGTTACTACAGAGTTGTCAGAAATAATAGATATCATTACTGGTCGACCAACTATCACCTAACTTTTCAGGGAAAGCTCCAAAGACAAGGAAGCTTGGACTGAGACCTAAAATACCAAGCAGGGTAATTGCATACTCTTAGAACCGGAGGGCATTTCACATGTGGGTAACAGCAGACATCAGGTGCAAGACCCAACTAAGGGGTTGCATGTTCAGCGATCTGATGAGAGCTGAGAGTTCCACTAGGATGCCAGGCCGCAGGCAGTAGAAGGTGAGACCAGGGGCCACATGAGACGATCAGTGGGGAGCCACAGTCTGGGAACAACAGGGTAATCTCAGGGGCATTTCAAGAAGATTAACAGCAGGGAATCAGTTATACACAACAGAAAACCTGAAATCATCACAATCATGAACAGGACACCAGGAATGGAATAAAGGAAAAAACTTCAAGAAACTATCATTTTCCATAGGAGGGCAGGCAAGGAGGCATAAAGAAGATAGGGCATGTCTGTGACAGCCAGTGTTGCATTAGACATGGCAACCAGAAATATTCTTCTAGAGCGCTAAGCATTCTTAAAGTCTGGCACCATTTCTATGCGGTCAGTCCGTGCAGCTCTGCTTGTTTCTTGGCTCTTACTCGTTAATCCAAGAAAATGAACACAGAAAGCAAGTGGAGATGGTTTCAAGCCTGTGCTGTCTACAGGAAGAGCATGAATACAATGGGCAGATGGGAACCAGGAAAGAACCTATCGGGAAAACTGCTTTGGTTTGGAAATAAAATGTTCCCTAAAGGCCTACGGCACTAGTGGAAGGTAGGGGAACCTTAAAGAGGCAGGGCCTACCAAGAGGTCTTACATCATTTCCTCAAAGGATACTGGCCTCATTCTCTCCTTTGTGCTCCTGGGCCACCACAGTGTTAAGTAACTTGCTCTAACGCTTTCTCCCCACCACGATGTCCTCTGGTGTCACGGGCCCAAAGGCAATGGAGCCAAGCAAGCATGCACTGAGTCCTCTGAAGCCATAAAACAAAGTGTATTTGTTACCGTAACAGAAAGCTGGTTGACACAATGATCCACTGCAGGCAGTGCACCCGTATGAAGAACACAAGGTAAGATGTAGTTAGCATGTGACCATCCTAGTGTCCCATTTCTGGCTTGTAATGCCTTTGAGCTCCAAGAAAGATGTGCCTGATCAAGGTCAGTGGAAAACAGAGCCCCCAAGGATGACCACAGAGTCTGAGAACAGTAACAGCTTGTCCCAGATGCCAAGGATACCCTCAAACATTGGGGAAACTTTAACCCAAGACTAATAGTGTGACCCAAATCACATCTGGGGTCTACAGAGACACCGTCAACTTTGTTCTTCAATGGATTATCCTTACTTGTTGTCGTATCTGGACACCATGAGACTGGGTATGCTCTTTGCATGTGTAAGAAGCCAACAACATAACTGCATTGTTGAGGGACAAGATGAGGGTTCAACTCCTTGTGATCCATTTAGCTTTATTCAATTGCAGGAGCACAAAAGATACTTCACATGCAACTGTGTAACCTACTTTCACTTAGTAACAGCGATGACAATCACGAGCATGGTGATCCTGACGTCCAGCATTCACTGACTGCCAGAAAGCCTAAGAGCTATAAATGTGTAGCTTCCAGGAAGAATACAGAATGGTTATCCCCATTTCCTAGACGAGAAAACAGATCATGGATCATTACTAGGCCAGGAGAGAAGACACAGCAAGTGAGAAAAGAGGCTTCAGGAAAAATAAAGGTGTTCCTCAGCCACCTTGTAAGTGACACATACACACGGTGGAGGCCAAAGGACCCCAGGGTCATGTTTCAGCTAGGCGTCCTTGCAGAAATCCACCTGCACAGATGTGACCCTATGTGTATACCTGGGAGAGGTGGAAATAATAAACCACAGCGGAGCCCTTATAATAATCAGGAAACAGACAAGGAGGGAACAAGAAGGACTGGATCAAAAAGGTGGGCCCTTCTACTCTTGTGCGCTCCAAGTCATTTTCCTACGTTTTCACACTTCCAGTCATCCTGTGTTTTCATCTCTCTAGAATGGAATGCTACATAAATCGTCTCTCTTCTCTTCTACCCAGTGCCTGACAGTTCCGGTGCCACTTGCGGCGCTACTTCCAGGAAGCCCCAGGGTTGCTATTAAGCCCAGTGTGGTGCCGATTTTGCTTTGAGTTCCCTGGAGGGGAGAGCTGCTACCTCCACAGAGCTGAGCTCACAAGCAACAGGGAGAGACGTCCAGTGAGTTGCTTGGGAACACGAAACAAAATTTTCTCCCTGAGTGAAGTCATGGTCACAAGTATCCATAGTAAGTGTGAGGCGCCAAATGATTCCTTATCCAACCTGAGAGTGGGAAGCAGTTGGCATAGTGACTTTTATTTTCATAGCACATTATATAATATTGGGTTGGTGGCAAGTGTTAACAACCGTCATACCTACCCACGACTACAGTAAAAATAAGACTGCAATGAAGATTGCGGGGGGATGCCTTGGGTGTTCACTCACAAGTCCCAGTGAAGGAAGTATGGCAGAAACCAACATGGAGGGTAATATCTAACTACCAGGAGTCTTTCCAGAGCACAAAATGCAATCACCAAAAAATCCTTCCCACGAAACATAAAAATCTGCAAAACTTGTCTTGACGCAAACCACCAGATCCCAACCATGTCAGGTTGATGGAAAACTCTAATTCAAATAAGAGCAGTTTTTAATGGACAGGGTCTCTGCTGAAGTGTGCAACTGAAATTCTATGTAAGTGCTCAGTTAAAACTTTTGAGACCTTGAACAGCAGCGTATAAACTTTTGGGGATTAACCTGGGGTGATCAAATGTGAATGGGGGTTAAAATTCAACAAGGCAGTAGAGACAGCAAGATAAACCATAGGAAACTACACTTAGGCTGAGAAATTCTGTGCCTTTGAAACTGAAAATCTTCATTAATATTCAGAGGTTCAGGTCCAAGTTTCAGTTTTACACAAAACTCAAACCGAAACTTTCTACCCCCGTTCTAGAAGTGCACGGCTATTTCTTCAGTTCATTCATAAAACTTGTGTATTTGCTTTCATTATTATTTCAACAATGAGACAAGGGCCCAGAGCTCATCTCAGAGGGACACTGGGAGGCCCCCACCAGATCTGGCTAAAAAAAGTCTCCGAACAAAATGTAGTTTCACATCACAGTTAGGGAGAACATCTTGCCGTGTGTTTTCAGTATTAACGCCAGAGAACCCAAAGCCCTAAGAGAATACATACACATGAATAGTTAAAGCTCTGTCCTCCCCACATAGTATAATGAGCTGAGTCCACGGTCATCCAAGCGTGCCGTTTTCATGTCCCTTCCAACTGAGCAACTCACAACGCTTCTCGCCAATCTACAAAGCTACTGGTCCCTCGCTTTGCTCCCCTGGCACGCAGACCCGTCTTCCCTTCAGGGTCATGCAGGCTACAGCTGGCACTCTTTTCTTCCTTTCTTCTTTCTTGAGTGGGAACTGGACCCAGAGCCTCTGCATCAGGGCTACACCCCCAATCCTTTACTTTTCGTTATTAATTAATTAATTAATTAACTTATTTATTGTGGTCCTGGGGATTGAACTCAGGGCCCTGTGCATGCTAGGCAAGCAAGGTACCACTGGGCTACATCCCCACTTCATTTTTATTTTTGATACACTGTCTCACCACATGCCTAAGTTACCCAGGCTGCACTCACATTTGTGATCCTCCTGCCTCAGCCTCCTAGAGTACTAGGATTACAGGCCTGCACCACTTCATCCAACCTGACTCAGTCTTTAAATGGTGAGTAAGTGCCCAGCCTGCCCAAGTTCCTATTTTGTGGAGAGTCCCAATTTTTGAATCCAATGCTTCTTTTTGGCGCTGACATTTTAGAACGACTGTGACGAGACAGCAGATTGCCAGGATTTCGCTGTATTGCTCAGGAGGACAGGAGAGAGGAGCGGGAAGAAGGAAGACAACTTGCACAAGGGAAAAGAGGAGTAACAGCAACAGAAAGGGATGGCTCTGCTCCCACGAAGGCCTTTTTAAGCAATGTTATACTTCCCACCACCTAGGTGCAGCCTTATATGGCGCGATGCCTTTGTTTATACGCCCATGAGCTCTCTGACAGGTAGTTTTACACGGCACAGGACTGACTACCAGATGCCTTTTAGTAACAGTTTGGAGAATGACAAGTCCTTGAGACGCTAATTGCCATAACTCAGTTTTAAGAAAAATGACTAACACTGAGCATTCCCAGCTGATGGGTGCAGTCCTGACTCAGGAAAGCAGATGCCGGAGACGTGGGAAACTCCAGCTTTAAAAAAGACCAGGACCCATTACTGAAAATAGCTGTGAGTTGCTTTTCGTCTGCTTTTCCTGGCAAAAGAAAGAAATGATACTTGAGGCTGAAGCTGCCAGGTTACAAAAAGTCCTCCTGCTGGTCCAGGGTGAGATTCCTGCAGCCCTACAAGGCAACTCACCGTGGAGTTTAGATTAAGGTGGCAGATGAAGTGCTGGTACACGCTGAAATGCCATTTTAAAAGAAGCTCAAGTCAGGCCTTTCCTGCCTGGCATGCCACTGTGATTCTGTGGTCCAGGAGACGCCGCCCTTGCCTGGCTGCTGCTATCTCTGTGCGGGGCGATACCAAAGTTAATTAAATGTCCACTTGAACAGTAAAGTTCATTATCTAGCCCTGCAAGCACAGTTATCAGAATATATATGATGGGCCGGCGCTGTCACCAGATCCTGTCAAACGCATCACAGAGGGAAAGATAAGATGAATTTGCCATTAATACTGAATTTTTTTAAAAAGGAGCTCCAAATACCAACCACAGGTTTGCAAATATTCTTCCTCCTCTAAAATTTAATAATCATAGTAAGATACCTCCAAGGGATGTTTCACCTTTCAACTATTATTTTTGAGTTTCTTCGTGCGTGTTACCTAGAATTTCTGCTGATCCAGGAGTGAGTACATAGTCTTACCTAAGGACTAAGAGGTTTTTTATAATTCCTGTTTCATTTAACTCTTCACTGCAGCTTTGGGAAGAGAACATACTTATCCTCAGCCTCCAAGTAAGGACTGTGCAGCTTAGGAGAAACAAATGAAGCAATTGCCTAAGGCCACAGAGCAGAAAGTGGCAGTCAGGAATCTGTCTTCTTCCACCAAGTTGTTTTTCTTCGCTTTTTTTTTCTCATTTGTTACTTTTGTGGTGCTGGGGAATAAACCCCAAGACCTTTGCACTCAACTATACATCTAGCCCTTTTTCTTTGTTTAACTTTTAATTTTCAAACAGGGTCTTACTAGTTGTTCAATTGCCCAGACTGGGCTTGGAACTTGAGTTCCTGTTGCCTCAGCCTCCTGAGCGCTGGGATTACAGGCATGAGGCAACACACCCAGCTAGCTTCCACCAAGTCTTAAGCAATACTTGTTAGCTAGACTTTCCTCAGCCTTCACTCTGTACCACCTCACTGTATCAGCGGTCACCGAAGCCTCCTGAGTCCCACCATTAACTCCACACCAGCTTATCTTGTTCCTTTGACCTTGTAAGCATAGAATGACATCCCCGTTCAAGAGGTGCTGAAGTTCAAAGGACAGAGGCCCCATCAAAATGATCACTGTTTTGACAGAGAAACAGCAAAACCTCACATTGACACTGTTCCCCAAGGACACTAAAAGGAAGAAGATTTCCAGCACTTCTTTCTGTAAGAAGGAGCACAAGAGAGTTTCCATCTGCTCTTTCCTATAAATCTCCCCACACCCTTGAGGGCAGGCAGGAGTGGCCTGAAAGGCTCTCTCGGTCAGAAACACTCATTCCTTAGACTTGGAAAGAGAAGGGACTTTGCCAACCTGTGCATCCTGTCTTGCATTTCTTTGTAAAGCAAACAAGAAAGCAAAGAGAACGCTTGAGGAAAGCATTTCTTCCTAAGTCAGGAAAAGCCACAGATTTCCTTCCCCTTCTTCATCCCCTTCCCCTTCCCCTCCCTCTCTGGTTGGTACTGGGATTTTGAACTCAGGGCACTAAGCCACGTTCCCAGTTTTTTTTTAATTCTTTGAGACAGGGTCTTATTAAGTGACATAACTATCCAGGCTGGCCTATAAGTTTGAATCCTCCTGCCTCAGCCTCCTACAGTGCTTGGGTTACATGCACACGCCAACATGCCCTGTTTAGTATTTTTCCTCAAACTCGTTTTGGATTCACCTGGGAAATCTCACAATTCTATGTGCTTATTGTTGCTCTGCAGTTTCTTTAAGTAAAAACCAAACTCAGTACTATTAACCAATCCAAACCATGCTTCCTAGTATCCTTGATTGTTCTGCTATGCCAAGGATGTGAAGCTGTCCAGTTCACACCAGAGTGAGGAAACCAGACCTATGGTAAGGGACGTGGTATAGGGGATTGGGAACGTCCTCACCATGGATGTGAACGTGAAAGGCGAGGTGTGCCTGACCCCCTTCTGCATTAAAACACAGGAGTACTCTTAGATGAGCATTTCTGTCATCCCCGGGCTTCCCAAAGCAAAACCTGTCATTTCTCTAAAAACATCATGCTCATGGTGGTTTGGCATAAGCATCTCTTAACAATCAGCAGCAGTCTCTTAAATCCCACCCCAACAGGTCCATTCCGCACACTGTCTGTCCACAGCAACCCAGGCGCCTGACTTTGATATCGGAATAATTTGACCAGGAGCAAGTGAAGTCACAACAATATGAAGGGCAATAACTTCCACCCCCTTTTCTGTTCCCAGAGTGAAATTCACTGAAATAAAACTTGACAGCCCAAAGCTCCCTGGGATGTGTTCCAGACGAATTGAGCCATACACACACACACACACACACACACACACACACACACTCTCACTCTGAAGAAGTTGCATGGACTCCACACATGGACAGAAGGAGCTGTTTCCATCTGTGCTTGACAACCCAATGCTGTGGGTCTCAAGCCCAGGACTTGTGATGAATGCAACTTTAAATTTAATTTGGAGGTGCAGCTAATCGTAGGGCGGTGGGAAAATGCTGGTGACATTTTTGACTTGAGCAGCTCCACTGCCCTGATTAAAAAATATCAGCTTTCCACCTGCAAGAAATTTCTAAGGTGGACCCCTTACAAATTGTTAAGGTGCAATTTGTGCACAGTTAGTTCTTTGTTTAATGGAGAAATCTGCCCGAACTCTGATTGGGCTGATTTCCCTAAGGCCATAAGGGAAGGTTATTTCCTTATGCTTTGGGGAGCAGCAATCTCTCTAATACGTTTCTGAATTATTCCAGACTGTGCTGAGGCTGAACAGGAGAACAAAGCCCTAGTTCCATGGCAGAAAGGCTAACCGAACTCCCAGCTGGGAAGGTTTAGGCAGAGATTTATAAGTACAAACACTGAAGAAATTTGCAAGTAATTGCATGTGTTTGCTTTCCATGGTGAGATGCACTGAAACCATATTTATTAAAATACATCAGTGAGGTACTGTTTAATACCCCATCTCCTTGATGCCTTGTAGAGGGGGATACAGGGTTTGGCTCTTTTCATTTCTTTAAATTAAGGGGCCAGAATGGTATTTCAAAGGATATAAGGAAGACGCTGAAATTGGACACATACTCTGAATAGCTAGTGCTTCTTGTTTAACTTGGAATGGAATGGGAACATGGCTCCACGTCTGTTGTTCTGACTTCATCTTGTAAAGCTTAAGTTTGTAAAACAATTAATAAGTTTCCATGAATCAGTAATTTGGGGATGGACCATCACCCTGTTTTTCCTATGGAATGTCTCTGGTTGCTCTTGCACTGCAGCCTGCAAACCCTCTGACATCAGTTCTTCATCCACA
Source organism: Dinomys branickii (assembly GCA_004027595.1). Lineage (NCBI taxonomy): Eukaryota > Metazoa > Chordata > Mammalia > Rodentia > Dinomyidae > Dinomys > Dinomys branickii. The sequence continues at coordinate 133,599 of PVLD010003381.1, read as the reverse complement.
TCCCTGCGCAACCCTAGACAGAACTCTCTACATGAGGGTCTCCAACTTCAGCTGCATGAGTGTCTCCTAAACAGCTTAACATGGACTCCTGGCCTCAGCCCCAGAGGTTTTGGTTCAGTAGGTATGAGGCAAGCTCCACTGTACAAATTCCTGGCCAGGTCCTTGGGGATGTAGATGCTGCTGGTTCATGGACTACACTTTAACAGCTGCTGGTACTGCATCTAGGTAGGTAAAATTGATTCAGTGAAGACAAGAGGTATCAAAAAATTTTATGCAGCCAATAATAACACCCAGATTCGCTCATCTTTCCTCATATAGAAATGAAATACCAATGTTACTTTAGCCAACAAATGTCAGTTGCACCCACTGAAATATATGGTAAGATAACACAACCTCCACCCAGGAATCCGAAGACCTCCCACCTCTTCTACACTGGTCCTTACACCACTTTCCCATCCACAAATGTCCTCTAAGGATCTGGAAGGGACTGCCAGGCTGAAGGGTGACAACTTCCTGCTTGAATATTTGCTCCTTTAAAAAGCGAAGACCTCCCAGGCCCACTTCCTGCTTCTCCTTCGGCAAGGTCCCCACAAGCAGGTGCAGTAAGGATTCCACTAAGGCACCCAGCACCGCGTGAGGGAGGCCAGAGGCACTCACTGGATATTTGCTACTGTTGTTTAAAAACAACCAGCTTTCAGGTTAAGTCAGTGCAATCATAAGAGGCTGTGGGTGCATCTTCATTCCCTGAAGGCTAAAAAAAACCTCAGCGTACCATGATTATCTTAATTTTAGCATTTGCAATTAATCAGTCCCAGATCTTAAAAGAGAAAGGTTCAAGCAGTGCTATAAAATGGCAGGTTGCTGAGACTGGCGATGGGGACAGAAAGCACCCTGTCCCCTGTCCTCTCAGCTCCATACCTCCCTGCATCTGCACCTGTATCTTCAAAACAGACTTATCTCCCAGTGTCCGCGACATGAAGACAAATGAATTAGTGACCACGGAGGAATATTGAAATGAAAAATGCTATTCGATAAGAATACGCCAGGCAAGAAAATCAGATAGCACATACACTCTTCTTTAACTTAAAAAAATTTGCAAAAAAAAAAAAAAAAATTTGCAGAATAAGTCCAATTATAATATAAACCATCACCTCCTGCTTCCTTAAAATCAAATCTTCTGATTTGTACTAGAGAAGATCCACAAAGCTTATATGTAAGATCACAAATTGGCCAAAAGCAGTACTTCTGGGCCAGGAAATTATTCTGTGCCTCAAGTAGGCCACCTTAAATCACTTGATCATATTCTGAGGGCCAAGTGCCCATCCTGTGCCAGTGACAGCCAGGAAGTACAGAACTCTTCCACCCTACAGCAAGCACACAGGTCCCTGGAGTCAGAGTAAGGAAATTAAGGCACTAAGTCACTTGCACAGGGTAATGGCCAGCAAATGAGGGAGAGTCCTGAGCTTTCTGATTCCACAATCACAGCTGCTTTTCCTCTAAGCAACGAAACCAACAGCACCCACCTTTTATTTGTTGGAAACATGAATAAAACAGGCATATTTTAAAAGATAATCTACTATTAAAACTGACAGAGGAAACCCTATTTTACTCATCTTAAACACACCAAACAAGGAATCAGAGACGCCTCACTTTTACTGATCAGTTTTTTCTAAAACCACGGGAGGATAGGAAATGATTTGATGTGGAATGTGTTTACTAAAATGCATAAGAGCTTCCTATAGACTTTACAAACACAATGAGAAAAATTTGAATGTGAAATACAAAATCCATAAAACCTCAGATTTTGTATTTTTTCTGCTCTTACTATGTTGCTGTATTGTCATAAACATTAACAAAACATTAGCATTCCTATCAAGGAAAATCAGCTGGCAGACCCACTGGTGGCATGCATGATAAATGTACGTATCTGATGTGCAACTCACCTCGCAAGTTAACAGATTTCACTTTTAGGGGACTAAGAGACAGTCTAGGCCAAACATTTTTTTGCTAATCAAGCCTGTAATTTCACCTTTCTGGAAAGAATCCAGCTCAGCCACATTTCTACATGGTGAATATACTCACTGCAGCACTGAGACTTTGTTTTGCAAATAATTTAATCTTGACCAAAAAAGTACAAACGGAAAAGTAATTCATAAATTTGGTGTTTAGGCTAGGAAATGTCATGCTGCGTAAGGTCTCTGTTTTTGTTGACAACACACACGGAACTCCATATGCATTAAGATGCACATACAGTGTTCTCAGTAGCCTCTCCTGACCCATGGTTTTGCTTTTTGGAATTTCAATTCCAGCAATCAGCTGCTAAAACATGCCCCGGAAAACCCCAGGAATAAACTGTAAGCATAAAACTGCAGGCCATTCTGAACCACATGATGACATTTGCAGTCTGAAGACTGTTTCTTCTATCCAGCGTGCACAGCCAGGATGGGCTACCTGCATGTTAGTCACCCTCGAAGTTATCAGACCAACTGTCCTGGTATCATGGCCCTGGTACTCAAGAAACTCTGGTTTTACTTAATGATGGTCTCAAAGCACACGTGGTGTCCCGGTGCTACTGATCTGGCTATGCGCCCAAGAGAAGCCATGAACTATAATAAATTGTAATAAGGTGTTTTGAAAGACAAAGCCTCCGCATGCCTTCGTGTAACTTTTATTATAATACTATATCCTCATAGTTGTTTTGTTTGGTCATTTATTAGTGTTGTTGACCTCTTACTGTACCTAATCTATAAATCAGACTTTGTCACGGTTATGTATATACAGATAAAAACACACATACAGTCCCACATGATCAGGGGCTTCAAGCTCTCCCAGTCTCAGAGCATACCCCTTCTGATAAAGAAAGAACAGCACATTTCTGTTCCCTAAATTGAAATTCAGCTATACAAAAGCATAGTTATACACATTATCTTCACTCTCTGCTGGTAATTCAGTTTTGGCATAATACTTGAGACATAACAAAATAAAAACTCTCTATAACATCAACTAATTTGATGTCCAAGATGTTTACTTATTAGGTCAGAAAGGTAGACTGATTCCATCACATTCAACTTCATATTTCAGTAACTCAAAAGAAAAGCATAATTCAAATTGAGATCAAATATGGTAATATTCAGATGAACAAATTTAGGATCTTTTTTAGACAGCAACTTAAGTGCTTACCATTTGGGAGTTTAAAGAAAGATTGACATCTGACCTTTAAAAGCAGTGGCTTTCATACACTATTGTATAAAAACTTGTGAAAAACACAGAATCTAGGTAGGCATATTGGTGAATTCCTATAATTACAGCACTCTAGGAGGATGAGGCAGGAGGATTATAAATTTGAACCCAGATATGGCAACCTAGTGACACAGTAAGACCCTACCTCAAAGCACAAATTTTTTTAAAAGCTAAGGATATAGCTCAGTGTGAAGGCCCTGGGTTCAGTCCCAAGTGTGTCTAGTGGTAGTGAAACAAGATGGGGGAATACAGAATCCCAAGTCCAAAAATCCTCATTCAGGAGTCCTGAGGTAGAACCATGATGTCTACATGGCTATGCACAACCACAAGCTAGGTTTTGATACCATAGTTTTAAGAGTTACACTAAGAGGCAAAGTCCCCAAACCCCTTAATGTCATATTGTCTGTGACCTTCACCTTGCCCCATGCCCTCACCCCTGTCTTGCTTCCATTAAACACTCACTCATGGAGGAGGGCGAGTCACCTCAAGAAAACACCATCCAAGAGGGTGATTTCCCTTTTGATCATTGCTAAGTTTCAATCCACCTAAGCACACAGCAAAACAACCCCTTGCAGAACAGTTCTAGGATGACAGGTGGTCCTTAGGACAACATCTTTCTTCTCTAGATGGTCTGCAAGAGCTCAACTTACTTCTATGGTTATATGTAGGATTGTTTCAAATTTGGAAAGACTCTGGCCTGCCAGGATTAACACAGGGTACTCTAACCAGCAATAGGACATGTTTTAATACTCAGGTATCTAGGGTCTACTTTTTCTTGCTGCTGAGATACCAGACACTCAAAATTAAAGGAGGGAAGGTTTATTGCAGCTCACAGTCTGTAGAGGTTCAGTCCATAGTGGACTGGTTCCAAGGCAGGGTGACACTGAAGAGTGACATCACACAGGAGAAATAGTCCATGGCACAGCAGGCAGAAGGCTACAAGCAGTAAGCAGCAGATCTGCCTTCCTCTCTCCTTTTTATAGTACATATGGGGTATAAGCCTATTTTTGAGGGCCACCCACACCCAGGGTGGGCCTTCCATTATCCACAGCCTTAATCCACCTACTTTGAAAATTCCTCACCTATGATCACAGAAGGCTTTTGGAGTACATCTAGACACAAGCCATAATGTAAGTGTCCCTAACAAACACAGGCTAAGCAAAGGCAGTCAGGTAGTCACTGACAACCAAAGTCACCACGTACCAGAGTGATGGATGAAAGGCTTTCAGGTCCCATTAGTGATTCCCAGAACCACCCCATCCCCAAGACCAGTAAACTGAATGTGGCACTGGAGGACCAAACCCTGGAAGGGTCTCAGAGGTCCCCACCTGTCCACCTACAAGTGCCACTTTAGAGTTCTTAAGTAGCAGTGAAATGCAGTATTCACCTGACATCCAAACTGCAGGGATGAAGTTTACTTATGAAATTCAGGAGAGAGATTTGTTTCAGTTGCTGTTGTAGCTATTGTTGCCAGTGTGTCAAGCCACAATTCAAAGGTATAGCTCTTCTTTTCCTAGTAGTATTTAAAAGAGCCAATCTAAGGTTCCAGGTTTAGCTCAGTGCTAAAGCACTTACTTGGTACACACGAGGCCCTGGATTCAACCTCCACCACTGAAAAGAGGGTAAAGAAACCTAGCAACTTGGTTTACTCCTTGAAAAAAAAAATATATCTTTTACATCTGGCGTGGCAGCACACTCCTGTAACCTCCCCGCATTCTGGGAGGCTGAGGCAAGAGTATCACAAGTTCGAGCCCAGCCTGAGCATCTTAACAAGGTGCTGTCCTGTAACAAAAGGTGAAAAAACCGGGGTTGGGCTTGAGGGGCTGGGCTATGCCTTGGTGTCAAGGTCTGAGGTTCAATCCCTAGTGCCTCATACATGAGAAGGAAGGTATTTTTCAGGGCCGGGGATATAGCTCAGCAGCACAAGCCCTTGCCTGGCAAGCACAAGGTCCTGGGTTTGATTCCTGGTACCCAAGAAAACCCAAGAAGGTATTTTTCAAATGAAGTGTTCCTGATATATGCAACTTATGCAACTAGATAGCATCCCTGACATACCTACTAAATCTGTGAGATGAACAGCATGTCTGTAAGTGTACAAGGGGCCTCAGAATTGAACAAACCTTGCCGGAGGCAAGCAGCATCAGAACTGGGAATGGAGTGACGGTCACCTAAAGAAACCCTGACAAGCAGGAAGGACACAAAACAGAGACATTGGCCGTTTAGTGCTTAAGGTACTATGCGCAAGGCAGTAAGGACCTCTGGGAGGGGAACCACTCAGGCCAAAAGCAGCCCTGATGCTTTTCAGCTCCCTGCAACCTGGGGAGGAAGAGAGAAAGTAAGGCCAGCTTGGTGTCTCCTGCAGGTGGCACCGAGGTCCCTGGCCAGGCCCTGGACAAAACCACGGCATGTAAACCTTAAAGAGGATTAATCCTCCAGGAGCACTGTAATGAACCCTTAAAAGGCTGAGCAACAGCAGCTGACCGCGCAGGAAGGCAGTCACAGCTCCCCAAAGTCCCGCTAGCAGAGTTACATCAAAGCCACCAGGCAGCAGATAGCAGGCTTCTGCAGCAATCCCTTATCTCCACGCCAGCGGACGCTGCGCCTGGGATTGTCTTGAACTGCCACCTGTCCCAGGCATCTTTGAAGACAACGCTAAGCCTCTGATGGATCTGACCTCCTTGAGCTGAGATCCTTTTATGTCTTTCTTCATTTTCTGCCCCTCGACATCCTCCCCCTGCCACGCACACGACATGAAACAAAGGGAGTTCTCACTTCTGACTCACTGTCCCCAGCCAATTGAGAGCAAAGAAAAACAACGTGGCGGATTAGACTCGCCCGCAAAACGGAGCCATCCTCCGGAGACAAGCCTCTTTATTTTTGAGAGTCTAACTAGACAGCACGGACATGGCAGTGCTTTACAATGGGGCTCCGCAGAGCTGGGAGCCAAGAGAGCAAAGCTGTGTATTGGAGATAACTTGAAAACACAGGCAGTGACGGAGGCAACTTGATTAATAATCACATTTTTTAACAGGAGGAATCCGGATACTAAAATACTAAAGCAGGCTTACAGATTTACCGCACAGTGGGTCTTCGGAGAAGGGCAGAACAAGCAAAAGGTCCTTAAACTTGGTTCAACTTCAAAGCATTAAAAACTTTGATGGGAGAGAGAGATACACAACACACACACACACACACACACACACACGCACTGCAGGTGAGAAAAGTTTAAAGCCTGAAATACTGAATCGTTCCCTCTGGGGCCTAACTCAGGAGCTGGAGGCAGCTGACATTTACCGATCTTCCTGCAGGGCTGGGCAATGCCTGTAGTTCTCCCTACGCAAAGGTCGACATTCAGGGACGGGAAAATCGCCACCCTCACAGTCACGGAGCACAGGATTTCTCAGCAACCTACTTTATGCTGTCACAGTGTCTCCATGTACTGCTTTAATGACAATTACTTATGTGACTGTCTCTCACATCTACTGAAATCTTCACGCTCCTTACCCACTGATTAAGAGTGGTATTACTTTAATCCTCTGCCTCTTTTCACTTAAAATTCACCCAGAATGCTAGAACTCAAAAGACAGAAAATGGTAACTAAATAAAAACCTAGTTAGAGAGCCATCTAGAATGATGGGCAAGAACTAGAGAATGTTAAATAGAAAAACATACAGGCCATGCATCCAACAGGCTCGGAAGCACTGAGTAGTAAATTTAAACCTGAGCTTCCTGGTAGCCAAAGTGAAAGGGGAAATAAAATTAGCAATATGCTGTCTACAGGAAATCCTGTGAATTCCTTCTCCCGTGGCATAGTCTTACGTTCTTTTTGTATAATAATTGTGAAGCTTCAAACACCCATGAGCCTCTCATGAAGTAAACCAGCAGTTTCCAGCTGCAGTTATAACTTTCTTGTGATCTGGATCCCTAAATTCTCTTTCTGAAAAAAGTCAGTCGAAAGAGCTGGGAAGCCATGGCCACCTTGGTTCTGGTTTACAGAGCTGTCCTGGGCTGATCCCAAGTCAGCCCCAGGTCTGCCCACACCTCCTTCCACTCCTCCCAGCCTGGGCTCCCCAACTCCGGGGCTCCCCCATCTCCTTCAGTTTCCCAGCTTGCTACCACATCATCTCATTCTCTGGCGAACACCCCACCTTCCCACTCTGGCATAGCTCCCCACAGCACATAGCCCTTCTACAAAGGAGCTTCTACTGCTGGCGACCACCAGGCAGCCTGTGCTCTTCTGTCCAAGCCAGGGTAAATGTACGTCCTGATTGTGCAGCCCAAGCTGAGCTATGCAGAGATGCATGATTTCAACAGGAGGGCCCTAGCCTGCACTCCCACTGAGGCGCCCACCTGCAATGACAGCTAACAAGCATGCGTGCCCCCTCTTCTCATTGAGACCAGACTTGCACAAGTGTGACAGGCTCCAGTGCCTTCTGCCAGGCCCATCATCCCCGCCTCCCACCATGCCCATCCCCTGGACACCATCGCCACTTTCCCCAATGGAAGAGACAACTTAAGAGCTTTTCAACCCAGTAACATTTCGGAAAGCTGAAAACAACATTCCCAAATTCAAAGCAAGCTAAGTTTTATACAGTGTTTTTGATTACTCCAAGCTCATGATTGTTTTTTAACAGTGCAGTGGCCATTATAATAAACAATGCTAAAAACAAAAACAAAAACAAAATCATAACTCCAGGAGGATGAGGCAGGACAATCCCAAATTCCAGCCCAGCCTGGCCAACTTAGTGAGAACCTGTCTCAAAAAGGACAGAGGGGAAGCTGGAGATGTAGCTCAGTGTGAAAGCCCTGCATTAAATACTCAGGACCTCAAAATAAATTTTGAAAATTTAAAGCAGAGTACATTCACCAATTATCTAAAAATCAAAGAAAATAGACACTTCTATGCATAGATGTTAGGAGAAAAAATTTCCTAGGCCGCAAGTCTACCTAGGAAATAGGCACTTGATTGAAGACACAAATTGAGCAAACTATCCACTGTAGTTATTTGCTATGATGTTAAGCCAGGATTTAATTCTTTGGGGTAAATTTCGGAAGAACTACCACATATTTCTGGTAGTGAACACTACCACCTGTGACTTGTTTTATAATCTACTTCGGGGGAAAATAAACACCAAAAAACAGGGAACATTTTTCTTAGGAAATGTGTATCTAGCCCTTCCAGTAGCAAGGAGTAAGACTTTTAAAACACTTTTTGGCTAGGATGGTGGCTGCCCTTGAAAAGTTGTATGTTGTTCTGCAAAATAGGCTATGATTACCATGTCTAGCTCATATCTGGGTTGAGCTTAAGTTTAAATCTCTTGATTATTAGTTTTCTCCAATTCGTAAAATCCTAAAGAGAGTAAAATCTACTCTAATGGCTGAAAGGAAAGGAAGTTATAAGGAAGGTTCCAATGACATCAGAAAAGAGGCAGGAACATCAGCCAGGCGCCCAAGCCACCCTCTCCTGAAGGATCATCCCTTCAGGAGAGAACCATGGCCAAGAGCCAGAGAGATGTCTGGAGACCCAGGATTCCTGCTCCATCTCATCCAATCCCTTTCACTAAACTATGACGCTGCCTGCTGTGGTCTGGTTTGGGCATGCAGGTGCCCCCCCCCAGGTTCCTGTGCTGGAAGCTTGGTCCCAGGGCGGCAGTGCTGACGAGATGGAACCTTTAAGAGGTGTCACTTTGGGCAAAGTCACGGGGTCACAGAGGCATGGCGCTGGGCAAGGACCAACGCTGGTCTCCGGACTGCACGGGCTCTCACGTAAGTGAGATATCCTAAAGCAAAGCCACCCCGCTTCTCTGCCAGACTGATGCAGCCCGGCACCTGGCCAGGACACCAGCACCAGGCCCTTGAGCCTCCAAGACTATAAGCTGAGTATGTGTCTTATCATTAGAATGCACCCAGCGCCAGGTATTCTGCGATGGCGACACCAAACAGAAACTAGGTCTGTTGTAAGGTCACTCTGCTAGAAGGTGGGAGAGCTGGGCCTTGATGTGAAGTTTAACAGACTCCAGGATTCTTTCCGCGTGCCAACAACGCATCACGGTTACTCTACCATGCCCACGATGACAACGAGATGGCAGTCTGCACGGGCACATTTCTCACCTGCCCTTCTTAAGATCTCTTTGAAATAAAAAGATGAAAATAGCTACTGCAATAATGACAAATAAAATACAAAGAACTAACAATAAAATGCCAAAGCACTTACTCTACACTGTGTACTTCTATGGACTTTATTTTATTGATCTTCTAATAATCCAAAGAAGCAGGGGGCTCTTACCAGCTCAGTGGTGCAGATGACAAGACACAGACTGGGGAGACCTAGGAAGCTGCCCGCGGCCACATGGGAGGAGCAGAGCTACAGTCTGAGAAGTCTACTTCTGAAGCCCATGTGTTTAACACAGTGCAACAAAATCAGCACAGAAAATTTAGATTCGTTTCCGCAAGACAGATACAAAGTGGCTAAGACTAGAGTTCTAAGTGGATAAGGCACGTCGATAAGCAACAGCCTAGAACAGTACTGGCGAAGCTTTCAGAGCTTTCAATGACACAGCCAGCCAGCTACAGCATGTGTGCCGTAAGTTCACCTCCACTGGCCAAGAATATTCTTGAAAAGGGCAAAGCAAAAGGTGGCAGTCACTCTACCCAGGAAGCCACCCTTCCACAGAACGCCTGGGGCAGTAACGTGGCCTATCTCTGCCCCACAGCACGGAGATGGGTAGCTGGCACTCCCAAGCAACGTCTTGACATCTCTTCTTCATAATATGGGCTGAAATGCTGGGAGAACAGTAAGGCTGTAGTATCTTCTCCCCCTCCCCAGACCTATCAGGCACTCAGCCTGACAGCCTGAATTTCTGGAGTTGGTCGGAATAGGTCTGCATGGCCTCCAACAGGGGGCGCCAGCCATGTGAGTTCCTACACATCCCCCAAACCACATCCCTCTCATTCTGGAGGGTACAACACCCGCCTTATTGCCCTAAAAGAAGTCCTGCCTGTCTATACATGTGGTCAGAATGATTCCTCCAGGGAAAGCAAGCCTGTGTATGCCTGGGCAGAAGAACCCTTCCCTCCCCACGGTTTCAGTATGAACCACACCCGGTAGTCGCCAGGCTTAGGGGGAGCGGAAGGACACAAACAACATGGCACAGTCAGCAGGAAAAATGAAACTTAAAAGAAATATCAAAAATTTTGAGAAAGCACTAGGCACCACAGACAAGAGCAGGCATTAAGTAAAAGAGCAGGAATTTCTAAAGCTCTTAGAAATTCAAACTATGGCTGCTGAAATTAATATATTGTCAAAAGCTATTAAAGATGGAGTTACGTAAATTTTCTAGCACACAGAATCAAAGAAAAGAGGAATGTGAAAGAAAAGATAAGAGACTCAGAGAAGTCACCCAGGAGATCTAACATTCAACTAAGAAGAATTCTGGAAAGAGCAGAGAAAATTAGGTGGTTGAAATTATTAAAGTTTCAGTAGAAAAGAAATCTCCCCAAGAGATAAAGAACACATCCTCAGATTGGAACAGTCCATCCAGAGAAGAGACGAGTGAATGAAATAAAATAACGTTCAGGTGAATCAAAGATACATCTAGGGACGGCTTTCAAACCAGGCAGGGCAAAAAGACCCCAAAATGTCAAGGAGAAAATAAGTCGTCTACACACATGAATACAAACCAAACAGGCACCAGGTTTCCCAAAGCAAAAAATGTACCAATGCCGCCAAAGATCTCAGGGAAGAAGGTTTTTTCAGTTACAATTCCAGTGAAACTACCAAACAACAAACAGCAAGAGCAGACCAGAGATATTTCCTCACATGCAAAGACTCAGCAAATGCCTGCTATGTTGTTGGGAAGTTACTTAATGTACCCTACTAAAATAAAATAAATTGACACTTTTTTTTTAAACCAAGGATGATAAAGTCATAAGACCCAGGGAAAAGTGGTTCCTTCCTAGGTCACCAAGGAATGTCTGCAGTCTCCCGGTGCCAACTGCTCTGGAGAATGAAGCCCCTAGGAAGGATGTACATGCTCTGTTTAGGGCAAAAGATATTCTAATAATAAATAATGAACAAAAAACTAACGGAACTATTAAAAATAACATGATGTTTAGTACGCAATGCAGGAAGGGTAAGAAGAGAAAAGCTCCCTGTTAATGCTGGATATGTTCCTGTGGGGTGATTTGGGGATTCAGACAAGTAATTGTGGCCCTAATTTTCCACTGGTCGGCACAGAGGACAATTGCCACCGCCGAATACTGTAGGTCATTTCTTCACATTCAACATTTAAAGTCAATCTATGGGGGCTGGGGATATAGCTCAGTGGAATAAGCGCTTGCCTAGCAAGCGCAGGGTCCTGAGTTCGATCCCCAGTACCACAAAAAAAAAAAAAAAGTCAATCTATGGACAAAGCATAGCAGAAATGTGGTTCTCATTGTAAGATATACCATGAATATAGTCACAACCTTGACATTATTAGAGAAAAGCTGAACCCCAGAAGGTGGACTGGGTGGAGAAGAAGACCTAATATCCCCAACTTTGAACTGAAAAATCAAAAGTTACGATGAAAAGCTGTTGAAAAAATATCGGTTTAAGATACTCTTTAATGTAAAAAAATGTTGTCAATAAACAAAGAACCTAATAACCAATGCTAAAAGGACAGGTGGGCACAGCATTGGAAACGTTAAGGGTGAACCTTTCATATTTCAGAGTCAATAAATTACACTGAGTACAAAGTATCTAGAGTTGAGCATGTCAGGAAATAAACAGAAAAGCAGGTTCTGAAGCTGTCATGGTTGTCACTGAAAGAACAAAATAGCAAGAGTGACAAATGTCCTTAAGACTGGGGTTGGAGAAGCAAAGGAAAAACCAGGCCACTACAGATTTCTGTCCTAAGGTCACCAGTATTTTATAATTTGCTAGAATGAGCTCCTGTTACTTGTAGATTATAACTATAATAGATAGAGGTATGATAAATTGTTAAATTATGTGTTTCCTTCTGGATTGTTCCTCAGAAATAGCAAACTGAAGGCAGAGTGATTAAATAATCGTTGGGTATGAAAAAGTTCAGCTTCTGCACATGTAACTGAAGGACAGAACTTGGCTTCCCCAAGCCACAGGGTTCCCACTCAGGAACACAGTTCTGGGGCAGGGCCCTCATAAAACATGGTCCCTCTCCCATCTTGGAGGTGGACTGGGGGTCTCACAGCCTCTAGAGTTTTATTTCTCTCCAGTGTCCCCCGAAACTCAGCAGCCATGGCTGAGCTAAGCAAAGAATCACTCCGGGGAATGTTAAGTCAAGGCTAGAAGGAGGTCCTAAAAGGCATTAAAACATAAACTAAGCACTACAGACCACGAGCCATCTTCTCTTACCCCCTCCCCAAGGTTCTTCGCAGCACATCCCCAAAACCCACTGGGACCAACAAAATCAGCAGTGACAAAAGGGACAAAGATACCTGGGCACCACACTAAGAATCTGACAGCCCAAGCCAACCACATCCCTGACAGGTCACAGGCTCCTACACTTTCAGAACACCAAAGGGCCACCTTCATTATTAAGTTCTAAGGGGAAGACTCTGTTTTTCTTGATTCAGGGTATCAACAGGTTGCTAAGTTGCCCAGCCTGGGCTTGAAGTTGTAATCCTCCTGCTTCAGCCTCTCAGAGTGCTGGAATGACAGGCATGCACGCCACACCTGTGCTGAAACACAGTTTTGTTTTGTTTGTTTTGTTTTTTATGAGTATTTAAGGAATAGAATTATTTTAAAATACAAATAAAACAGACACAAAAACATATTCTCTTATACCATCAGCTTATTTTAAGGGGAAAGAAAACAAAGCTCCAAGTCCCCACAGTGTTTCCATTTTTACTCTGGCTCTTGGCAAAATTAGGTTGGTATCAAAACAGTGCACACAACTCTGGACTATATATTCTACCTTGGCCTCCGACGTGGTTAGATGAGTAACAGCCAGTGAGGATGCAGCATGCTCACATGCTCGTGTTACCTAAGCCTTCAGGTTCATCAGCTTGCACAACTCAATCAGCCAACACAGTGTCACTGCTGGCCAGCGCTGCACTGGGGCCTCACCCCTAAGGGCGCTGAGTCCTCTTCACGTGCACACTGGTCAGGACGCCAGGCTGAGCCCTGCTGGGACACTAACACTGTCACCCTGTAGGATCTTGTCTCTTCTAAGAGGAGGGGCCAATCACACCTGTAACATCAGAGCTCTTAATTAGAATCTTAAAAAGGCTGGAGCCAAAGCAGCAGAAAAGACTTGGTGCCTTAAAGGCATCTGCTCACCTGGTGGCTCGGGATGTGAGCGCCACTTCAGAAAACTTGAAGTTGAACAGCAGCGGTGCGCATGCCATCAAAACAACAAGGCTGCTACCAAAAGGAAAGCAGTTTTGCTTTTTAAGAATATCCTATTGGACTAATTTCCCAAAAGGAGGTGTAAAGAGGGACTCTAAACTCTTTCTGAGGATGGGGTAGGCAGGCTCCATGGACAGCCACTCACTTCCATCCGAGCTCAAGCCTGTAGTCCAATGGCTATGCTCCCAGACAAGACATCTTACGGTGCAATTAGAAGGGAAATCTACTACAAATGACCAAACTCAACACTCCATGCCCAAGATCAGTTCCTTATTACCGTGAGCATGCAGATACAGAACAAAAACAAAACAAAACTTCGCCAGCAATTCTCGTAGATACATTTTTAAATGCCCCATGAAACTTTTAGCTTCTGGAGATCACAGCACATGTACATAAATACCCAGCAAATCTCCTGCTTGTGAGCAAACTGACCATAGGGGCAAAGGCTCTTGTGCCAAACTGGACCTGCTCAGGATGAGCAGGTTGAACCCATCAGGGAAGACGCAGAGAAAAATCAGCAGTGACAAAAGGGACACAGATTACCTGGCACCACGCTGAGAATCTGACAGCCCAAGCCAACCACCTCCCTGATAGGTCACAAAAGAGCCATCAGCCCCTGAGGTTGACTGAAGCAGTAGTAAGGCTCTGCATGATCTCACATGAAATCTGCCCCCAAAATCTGAAATTCAGGGGAGCGTTTCAGATTGCAGTTCAGAACTCCTCATAAATTAATGAAAGTCAGACATTAAAGTTAATAACAGCCGGGATGGATCAAGCAGAAAGAAAAGGCCGCATCCGCATATGTGTTATGTGAATTTCTTAAGAGTCCATAAATTTGATATTTGGAAGGAAGAAGAGAAATGTTAATTAGGAGAAATTTCATACTGGATTTAAATTTGCCATGGAGTCAAAGCTCTACTATAAAACCCCCTAGGAATCAGAAATCACCCTCCCTAGACCGGGGCCCAGCCTTTCATCTTGCCATTTTATACGTGTCAATATGTGGCTTAATTGTTTGCATGTGCTGGTTTATGCTTTCTCTTCCCAAAATATAAAATCAAGAGCCAGGTTCATACCTTTTATTCTACTGTGTGTGGAGCTCAATTAGTGTCAAGGAAACCAATAAAAAAAAATCTAAGAAGTCATCCTCTGCCTTCTCTCCAAGCCTTGTAACAATTTTCCATAATTTTTAGACTATTGTAGTTATAGGGTTCTCCAGGGATCACAGTCTCCACATTAACTTTGCTTATTTTCCTGATACAGTGCAGAAGGAGCATTGTTACGATCCGTGTCTTCATTGCACACACCCAGATAATATCTTGGGTCAAATCAAGTCCCCTGAAACATAACTTTATACAGATAGGGGCTGGTATCTCACATTTGTCTTTAAAGCAAGTATCAGTCCTGCCTGCAGGCCCCTGCATCAGAAAGGGATTTCCCAGCCTCCTGGTTCATCTGCACAGATTTCCAATGTGGGGCTGTCCGTGTCACATGCCTCCCTTCTTAGTTACTGCTGTTTCAAGTAGTCTTGTCTTCAGCTGCACGGCCCTGTTACCCATCCTCAGTCTTTTTCATCTTTTCTCATAAATCATTCCTCCAGCTCCCTAACCATGCCTAAGATTCTTTCAGTTTTTATTCCGAGATATCAAAGTCAGAAGACAACAGTCTATGCTGTATAATTAAAAAGATGGTGAATTTAAAAAATTGCTAATGTATTACAGTAAAAGATGCATCATCATGAATCCCTCTCAAAATCCTCCTTGTTGCTTTGAGTGTACTTTTCCCCACCTGTCTTGCCATTTTCTGAAGCAGTTCTGGAAGCCCTCTTCTGTGAGTGTCTTTCATTCTGCTGTTGTGCCTGCCTCAGTGTCCTGAATCAACTCAAAATGCTTCCCTTTCATGGTCATTTTGACTCTGGGGAAGAGCCAGAGATGGTAGGTGGCAGGTCTGGTGAAAAGGAAGCAAAGCAGTGCTTTTACAAGCCTCCCTCTCTGCAGGGTGACGTTTAGCAGGGACCTTATTTATTATCACACCTCATGATTCACCCAGGACCTCTCTCTTTCCCCCTGAACCGGGTCCTGGGGCCCTCACCGAAACCGGTAGCTCGGGCAGGCAGCTCCATCATGTTCGTCTCCGCTCATTGGAATTCTAAATGCGTTTGTGGGGAATTCCAAGATCGTATCATGGGGTCTTCAGCCTGGTGCTTGCTACACAATGAATACTCTGCCTGTATTTATGTTGTTACCACTCCCTGACACATCTCCCAAGCAGGGGCACAGGGGACTGGAGGCCGCCCCACAATTACATTACAGGGAACCTCCGCTCTGGAGGGAAATACTGAGCAGAATCTTCCAGGTGTCTCCCAGACGGAGGATGCCCCTACTTGAGTGCACAGGTGCCCATGAACAGTAAGCCCTGCCTGCTTGACTCTGGAACACTATGAACAACACCCGATGCAGCGTCAGGACTTGCTCTGCCCTCTCAGATGATGCAAGCCTACCCTGAGCCCTTGCCCAAAGACATTGGAACTGCCACCTCTTGGGCTCTAGGATGGCTTTTCCAAGCCTCCCCTTGCCAGGCTGAGTGTGTACCTGGCCCCTGCACAGGAAAGACTGTCATTCTGGGGTCTCAACACTTAGGAAGCCAAGAAGCTGTGCTCTGGAGCCAGAAGGCCTGCGTGTGCTCAAACCTTGTACCAACAGGCAACCTCCTCAGGCTCTTGGCCCTCTGTATCCTAGTACGTCAGAGGGGAGGATCCTGACAACCTCATGAGGAGGTCATGGGGATTTAATGAGGTCAAGAGCAAAACCCATAGCACAAAACATGGTGCAGAGAAGGCCCCATGTCTGCTGGCTACAGCCAAGTGAGAGTAGCAATTTCCTAGCCACACTCCAGAACAGCCTGATAAATCCTTCTGGTCTACATCCCGTCACTTCAGGAGAGCCGCTCTGCATAAACCAGCCTGACAATCTGAGACAGAAGCTGAATGACATTACTCCCTCCGTTGGCCCACAGATTTCACCAACTCCGTTGCCCCCACCCCATGATCCTACTTCCTGGTCCGGCCCACATGGACCTCTTTCTGCTCCTAGGACCTCCACAGCAAAGCTCTCCAAAGTCCTGGGGCCTCCCTGCAGATCTTGCCGTGGCTGGCTTCTTGTTGCCTAAAAGACACCTCCAGAGCAAGGCCCTTCCTCCCCCTGCCACCCGGTCCAAGCAAACTCCTCTGCTGGAGTCTCTTTTCTAGCACATCACCTTCTGTATCATTCTTAGGGTACTGTGGTGTGCAGGGTGGATGTCAACTTGACTGGCTTTGGGATCCCTCCAGGGGATTGGTGGGTGTGTCCACACTTCTAAGTGTGTCCAGCTGAGTCATGAAGGCATGGCCTTGCGGTCTGTGTCTGGTCGCTCATCCTTCTTCTCTAGCACCGCTCCCTGTTCCGCTCTCTGGCTGCCACAAACTAAGCAGCTTTGCTCTTCCTGCTTTGGAACCAGCCACCATGGGCTGAAAACAGCACCCAAACGATACCTCTCCTCCTTTAAGTCATGGGTACTGGGTATTGCATCCCACCCACAGGAAAGCTGACTAACACAGGTACCTGTCATTTTCTTGTTGCAGTCTCTGCCTTGGTGTTGGGTGTATGTGTCTTCCAGCAAGAATGTTGGCTTTGGGACCAAGGACTTGACTGTCTTGGCACCTTGGAGACAGAACAGTGTCTTAGTCATCGGACATTCTCCCAAACTGCTTGGAGTTTTTCCAATCAGAGTCTGAGGCACTGCACATGAGTGGGATGAAATCTGTAGCAGGTCACATCAGTGTTATCCCCGGGAGGGCTGAGACCTCAGGAGACACTCAGGTGCCTGCAATTGTTCAGTGTCTCTCCATTTCATCAATCTGCATCAGTGTGATTGGTAGGCACTATGTTTAAATCACTAATAATAAAGAGAGAAGCTCTAGGAATATGTATCCTCAGACATTTCATTTAGATGCAAAATGCATGTTGAATCCAAAAGGTCAGCCCACAGAGAGGAGGGGGCATCTCTGTGAGGCCCAGTGGCAAAGGTGACAAAGGGCAGAGGGGAGAATCATTTAGGCATCGAGGGACATTCACAAAGGCTGGGGACCGAAGGATGACCAAACCCCTGCAAGGACAGGACAGGAGTCCCTGTGGCTGGAAGGTGGGTTCCAGGAATGGAGTGGCTGAAGCCAGGGCTAGAGAGGCACACACTGAGACCAAGACACTGAGTTAGGAAAGTGACAGCAGAGCCTCTGAGGGGAAGTCAGCAAGGGCACAAGAGGCCACATACTGCGGCACCCTCTCCTGCTGCTATGGCGTGGGGAAGGCACGACATTCCTCACACAGGAAAACAGGAGCACAGACATTAGACCTGACATCTGGCCCACTGGAAAGCAGGCTTGCTCCTCGGAGGAAAGCCAAAGGAAGAGAGCGTGTTTGTTTCTTAGCACCCCTGCAAGCACCTCTCTGCTCCTCTTAACATTACCTAGGAAACAGGCGCTTCCTTTTTTCAACTCACAGTTCAGAAGCACAATCAGGATGCAGATTGGGGTCCCTCCAGTGGGTAAGGTAAACACCAGGCTTTCTAGAATGGGCTCCCTTGGGCCCGTACAATGTCCGCTGATTGGGCTGTGACCCCCCATAGAGAGCACACTGCCTCTTCCTCCAGGGCCCCAGTCTGGGATTGCAGCTCTTGCCACTAATGCAGGCCTTTGTTCTCTTTTCTGCCTGCATGGGCTTCACTACTTGGTTTCCAGCTGAATTTCACTCTTCCTTCTGACCCCTGCCTCCATCCTCAGGACAGGGCCCTTGCATGATTTCTCTGACTTGAATGGTGCAAGGGGGATCTGAGAGTTTTCCAATAAAAGAAGAAATTCAGAGTTTTGAGGTTTGTCCTGGTGAATATTATATTTTGAAGGCTCCCAGTTCATTAGAAATGAAGCCACATTTGCTTGCCATGTTTGTAATCCACGTACTGTGGTGCTTGGGGGTTACCTAATATAGAAGGAGAAATCGGTTCTGCTGTTTTCATGGGAAAATGCAGCCCACTACACAGAGGATGCATCAGCACATTTTGGAAGATCGGGGACACAGAAGCCCACCGAGGAAGACGGTGACGGGAGTCCCGTGGTAGGGTTCACACTGGCAAACCCAGAGGTGGAGGGGAATGGGCTCTGCAACCCAGGAGCTCTAGGGAAGGGATGAGAAACAGAGCTCCCTAAAGGTCTGCTTAAATGTTCCAAAAGCCAGCTGTATCCCAGCACCCGTATCCAGCATTCTGGGAGGCTGAGCAGGAGGACCGGAAGTTTGAGGCCAGCCTTGGCAGGTGGCAAAGCAGTAAGACCCTCTCTCAAAAACAAAACAAAACAAGAAGAACAACAAAAAAACATAAACCAGACTGGGAATGCAGCACAGTGTAAAAGGCCTTGGGTTCAAACCCCAGTCCAAAAAAAAAAAAAGCCAAGAGGCAAGTTTTGGGAATAACGTCCCAAACTTACCATGTTGCTGTAGACACGGCAGTGTCTCCCCACCCGTCTCCTGCCATTCCACTCTGGAAACCTACCTTCTAATCAGGAAGATTCCTCTGGGGTCTCATGGGTTCACATCTTCCTTTGGCTCCTTGGTCTTGGCAAACACCCCTCCCTTCCTGAAATACCCTCCTCACTCTTGGCCACAGGACTGCGTTCCTGTCTTCTGTTCAGGAAGCCTTCCGTAATGTCCCGTCAGTGTTGGACCCTTTTCAACCCAAGGACCCTGCTTTCTGTCTGTCTGGGAGCTCCTTTGTGTTGCCTGTGCGTCTGGCCTTAACCTGCTTGTCCCTGCATGCCTCTAAGCTAAGCTAGTGAAGCAAGGACTTACTTATTTTATTCAGCACTTAGGCAGTTCAGTAAGCAGGGCCTCAGTGAACACATGAATGACAGAAAGAACAACAGGAAAAGAGTGAATAGCTCAGTAAATCAAATCAAGTGGACTTTCAAAAGAAGAAATTCATCAGAAACATAGCCCCAAAGGAAGGGCACACACAGGAAGATGAGAACCATCCATGTTAGGACAGACCAAAGCAGAGAACCAAACTGAAAAGCTTAAAGAACCAAGGAAGCTGGATGCTTTTTAAAGAGCAGGATAAGACGCCCACCACACCTGAGCAGCGGGGCAGCAGGTTAAGTGGCAAGAGTCATATGGGCTACTCTGCACCAATCCAAACTGCAAGAAGCACAGAGAGAGAAATAAGCCCTTTCACTAACAAGTAGGAAGGCACGGCACAGATTTTCAGATATAAGATCAAGAAAGTGAAAGGAGGATGGGCTACGACGCAGCTTTCAGAAGACATCAAAGGTAACATTCTTTAATTATACAAGAAAAAGGAGGAGGGCCCGAGATAATGTTGCATCCAGTAGGAAACAGGAGGGGAAGCTGTTAGCAGGTGGCTGTAGCTCTGCAGTTAGAGTTGCTGCATTTCTGTGCCCGCTCCAGGAAGAAATGAGCGGAGGGAAAAAGGGAAAGAGGGAGGAAAGAAACCAAAATGAGCTATAGAGAAGGGCCACTTGGGCAGGTTCTTCTTTCTTCTTCTTCTTCTTTTTTTTTTTTTTTTGGCAGGTTGAACCCAGAGCATCACACTGAGCTGCATCCCATCCCCCACCACCCAGCCTTCCACAACCCTGAGATTACAGGTGCGCAATAACACACCCAGCTATACAGACTCTTTCAACAACTAGCTTCGTGAGCCTAAAGGGAGCTGTTGATAAAGGGTCCCCAGCATGGACCACACACTTAAGAGGATCACTAACAGGTTAGGAAGATGCCGATGGAATCATGGCATCTAGAGCTGATCGCACATAATATAAACTACCGGAAATATGGAAAGGGGCAAACAAGCCTTAGCTACAAGAGAAATACCTCTCTGTCCCATTTTAGATGGAGTCACAGGTAAGAGAAGTGCTTCACTCATGCTAATTCCACAGAAGGGTCCTCATCTACTTCTATGAATAAACTGTCAACTTATCCTAAAGGGACAGACAGGACATCTCTCAGGAGAATCCCAACAACTTTAAAGGCAGCATGTATCTGGAGACAGACAGTTTGATTATTTAAAAACGTACCATATAGAAATGTACAATGGTATCAACTGCATTTTTGCATCTTGCCTATACTCGAAAAGACTAGGTGGCTGAGTCCAGATCAAAAGTTGCACACAGTGACTAATTACCAGTGTCTTTAGGTATGCTGTCCTGACTGCCTCAATGTCATGAATTGATTCAAAAAGTTTCCCTTTCATAGTCATTTTGAATTTGGTGAAAAGCCAGAAGTTACACAGTGCCAGATCTGGTAGAGGAGGTAAAGGATGACACACCATCAGGTTTTTATGAGCCGACCTTTCTGTTGAATGGCACTCAGCCCCAGAATTTATCATGTTTTGATCACATTTTATAAAAAGACACTCAGGAAATGGGACTGCCGGAACTGCTTCAAAAAGTAGCGAGAACCACTGGATACGTGTGCTTCAAGTGAGGAGGTAGCGCTTTGAGGGAGATTCATGGCAATGCGTCTTCACTATAATGAATTTTGATTTAAACACACACCATAGTTTTCAACGATGCCTGGTACAAGTAGCCTGCAGAAGCATCTTCATCTTTTCTGATTGCACAAAAGCCACCCACACTAGGCAGGCTGTGGATGAAGACCACCTAGAGCAGCGTCTCTGGTGTGGGCATGCTCAGGGAGCCCAATAGCATAGCAGCAAGTGGGGGCCTCCTGCCTGCAAAACCAGACCCAGGGGATTCTGGAGGACATGAAAGTCCAAACATTGTCCTGGGACTAACGGCATTATGCAGCAGCACAGGGACAGCACAGGGAAGCAGCAGCCAGCGATGTGTCTACCTGGGAACTACACGATCCCTCAGCTCCCAAAGCAGGAAAGCATCTTTGAAAGGAGATACTTTAAATAGGCCATGAAGAAGAGGGAGAAGATAGCTGGGCATGACAGTGTCCACATGAGGCAGGAGCATTGCCATGAGTTTAAGGTCAGCCTTGGCTATAAAGTGAGTTTCAGGTCAGCCTGGAATACACAGTGAGGCCATGTCTCTAAAAAACAAAAATAGAAATAAAACAAAGCAAAAAATAAACAGAAGAGGGATAAGATGAAGGCAAGGGAGAGGAAAGGCAACTGAGTGAGCAGGAAACATGGGCTTGGGCTGAAGGCAGCCAAGTTTGCCTGAGAAGGGGAAAAGGGGACGGATGCCAGGAGGTCCAAGGAAAAGGCAAGACCAGCCTGCCAACAGGCTACGGGAGCTTCCCTAGAAAACAGGCAATTCCTTGACCTTTCTTTCTCTGCCTTAATGGGGTCTACAAGCGGCCCCTGGCCCCCTCTCATAACTCTATCCCCAAAATGCATGGATAAACTCAGTAACAGATTTTTCCAAACATTTCAGTATTTGTCCCAGTGCTGTGGGTCCCAGATTCATTCATGGTCTCCCAAGAAAGACACAGAATGAAAAACCTGTTAGGCAGACGACTGGTCAGAACACACCAGCGAGAGCTCAGATCTGAACCCTCAGGATGAACACAACATTTCTACTGCTTCACTCAAAGTTCCCATGCAAGGGGGCTCTTTAAAGATCCACAGAAGCAGGTCACTCTTTGTTTCCGGTTTTAGTGTCTTGTTCTGTCTTAGTACTAGAGACTGGACCCAGGCACTTGCACTGAGCTACATCCCCTGCTCCTTTTTACGTTTTCATTTTGAGATAAGGTCTCTCTAAGTTGTTAAGTCGTCCAGGCTAGGCTTACACTTGCAACCCTCCTGCCTCAGCTGCCAAGAGTGCTGTGACTAGAGGCATATGCCACCATCCCCTGCTTGTTTCTACCTTAAAACATTAACTCTGGGCTAATGAAAGAAAACCAAGTCATTATATTGAATTTTTAAGACAAAGACAAGCAAAAACAGAGAACTATTCTTAAACTCCAATATAACTGTTAGGCAAAGGTTCCGAAGCTTGTGAGAACCTCCTCACCCCACCCCAGCTCCCTCTACAATTCAAGACTAAGAGTTGGTAAAAAAAGATGCCTTGCAAAGGCCTAGAGTCTGACCCAATATCAGAGTTTCTAGAGAGAAAAATTTAGTATTCAAAGGAAAAAAAAAAAATCCCTGCTTGGCCCATCAACGCTTCTCCAAAGAGTTCAGACAGTCTAGCTGAGGTGGAGTTATGTGCCCGGGGAACTGTCACTGCCTTCGCATTTTGGTCCATAGCAAACCCCCCACTTGTGCCTTGTGGGCATTTCTGTGTCTCACAGTCTCAAGATGACACTGGGATGGTAACAGAAATGTGAGCAGGTGCACCTATTAAATATGTAAAATTCACATCCTCTTCTACTCGCTCACAAGATGCATTTCTAAGGGGTGTGGAAAGTCACCTAATAAAAAGACAGACAGGTAGGAGAAAAAAAAAATGTGAATTGTTTTTTAGCACACAAGAATACAAGTCGGCTCTGCACAACAGCTTTTTCCCGAAAATAAATGCAAGCCAATTAAAAATTCAGTTTCTTTTCTTTCAGCTAATTCCTCAGGTTTTGCTAATTAGCAACTAATAGTTCTGTCATTTGAGCCAGCAAATATAAGGAAGAATACCAGCAGTGTGTTTTCAATCAAAGCATTTGCATGAAGGAATGAATCACATTTTCCATGAGGAATGACTGCTGGGGAGCAGTTGGGGGCAGAGGCACAAACAGTCTTCACACAGCTATAAAACTGTACAAGGGACCAACCTGGGCTTTTGGGAAAGCAGGCAATTCTTTTTTTGCCCCCCCCCCACTTCCAAACCAGCAGACGCCTTGAAGGACAAGACTAGGGGATCCAAGAAACTTTGCGCAAAGATCCCTGTAGGGACAGCTTGAAAATTATTAGCCTCTTCGAAGTAAGAGGGAAGACAGGGAAACACGCGTTTTCTGTAAATGGGAAAAGAGTAAGAGTTAAGTGTCGGTCAGGGTATAGGAATGCTTGAACAATTATGTCACCTGCCTTTGCAAGTTTATAAAACAATAAAAAAATGCATAGCAGTAACTGAAAACAGGGGTTAATGATGGCTTAAAATATCTGGCTACAAATGGAGCAGGTATAGAAAATTCTACTGAGAAATCTTTGGGCAGGAGATGAGGGCTCTCTCCCTGACTGCAAGAGAAACGTATCACACCCCCAAATCCAGCCCCCTACAGTCTCTCTCATTCTCAAGTACAAGCGGTCCTGCAGCCCAGAGACTGTCAGCACCACCCCAGGTCTGAGCTATGCTGCCGGCTCCTCTGCCCTCTTGCCTTGATATACAGCCCATCCACACACAGCGACCCTTGGGGAGAGAGCATCCCTGCAGCCCCTCCGAGGATTTTATTCCCAACATATGTGGTGGATGTTTGAAGTGCCCGCTATTCCTCTGTTTTCTTCTTTTTCTCTTTTTTTAAATCAAACCCACAAAACCTAAAGTACACTGAACGCTGCCTAACTACAGTTTGTGAAGATGCAACACTGCATACCCAAGTATACTACAATCTTGTGCAATAAAAATCTTACAGATGTTCTTCTGAAGGAGAAAAAAGGGGGAGGGATTTTTTTTCTCTTTTCCGGTCTTACAGGAAGCCTACCCATACTTTAGAAATACAAAGTCAGTATATATAGAAGCACAAATTAAGCATCTTGAAAAGTCTGCATTTTCCAACCACTGAGAAATGAAGGAATCACTGCGTGTGCTCCCGGAGCCAGGGACACAGGGTTGGAGGAGTCTCTTCTCTCTAACTGAGCTGGCAAACAGCCAGAGGGAAAGGCCCTGGCCCACGAGGCTGTTTCTCTTTGAGTGTCTGGAGATCCACAGTGTGCCTGGGCTGTGGTCAGTCCTGTGGACCACAACATATCTGACCAGAATTTTATAACCTGTAGACAGAGGGTACTTTTCAAACATACCCATACCAAAAAATTCTGAAGAAACTGATCACCTTCAGCTCACATCAGTTAGCATTGCTTGGCTAATTAAATCCTTATGAGGGAAGTATATTTTATCACCACGTACCTGAAAAAATGATTCTGATCCCAACAGACACACAACAACCTCTTGTAGAGGTTATAACCTCTAAGAAAATTCACGTCATATCCTATCTGAATCTAAAAACTTAGCATTAGCTATCTTTACGTTATTTGATATGAATAAGTAATACTGCACTTTCTGTTTATCTGTTTCTATTAAGTTTGCATTTATTACGTAAAACACTTTCTGCTAAGCATTTTCAAAAAAGGCATCTAAAAGCTCTATGTTGTTTTTCCTTACAAACTAGAAAACAATCATAATCCGTCTACTGAAGTTCAGTGAGAAAGGGTTATCTCTGGAAAAGTCAAGGGGCAGATTTCTAACAATCCCGAGGCTCTGCCTCAGGTTTCTAACCCACTTGTTTGCTCATCTGCATTTATGAAGGCACTGCTTTCAGACAGCATACAAAAGCCGGACTACAACAACCAACTATCACTGCGACACTCAGAAATCACTTGGTTCAGAGAAGGAACTCACCACCTGGTGATGGTAGTGAGCGAAGAGAAAAGGCAGAGTAAGAAGGAAAAGGGAAGGAAGGAATCTACCTTAAGAATTCTGAGGCTGTCATTATGTGCTAGAGATTTTACTTAAAAGTTCACTGGCCCAGTCCCCAATCACACAAGAAGGCCATGGACCTGATTCCTTGGACAGGAGTTGATTCTTAAGAGCGGTCAGAACACTTGGTCAAAGTCACAGAGGTAGTAAGTGAAAAACGGGAACCTGAACCCAAATTCCCTGCATCCTGAGCCAATCTGTAATGTGCAGATTTCCCTGTTCCTATTATCTACATAATGATCCAGTTTACTTGTACAGTAATTTAGGACACACACTGAGACAGTAAATCAAAGTCACACTTGCCATTTGGTTACAGAGTTTACCTTGTTTATAAATTATCACATAGCTTTAAGATTGATTTGAACAATATATTGGGGAAAATGGAAGTACTACCATTTAAGGGTGCTGTGCCCTCAAAACTGAGGTATAATAAATGAATTCAGCCAGGCCTAGTGGCACACACCTGTAATCCCAGCACTGGGGAGGCTGAGGCAGGAAGATCGCTGTGAGCTCAAGACCAGCCTGGGCTACAAAGTGAGCTCAAGGCCAGTCTGAAGTACATAGTGAGACCCTGTCTCAAAAAGACAAAATAAAATAAAATAAAATAAAATAAAATAAAATAAAGTAAAATAAAAATTCAAATCCTACTACGAGCTCTCCAGTGCCTAGTGTTAGTTGATATTCCACTAGGGGCCTAGGTGGTGAGTCCAAGCAGACCACTGAGAGAGGAGGATGTTCCAGGTAGAGACAGGGCCAACCCCTCCAGTGACCAGTGGAGGCCTGAGCCAGAAACCATTAAAACAAATGAACCAACATCAAGCTGCCAATTGTATGCACAGAGAACTTTAACGGTTCCCTGCCCACTACCTGCAGCCAAAAGAGGTGTGCTCATCAGCTGTCCTGACTAATTAAATACCTCACTAATTAGCGGGCATCTGGAAAAGAAAACAAAACATCAATATGTGATGGGAAAAGTTTGTGTTCACACAGAAAAGCAGAAACAATACAGAGAGCTTGTGGGCAAGCAGCTCGACTTTACTAAAAAGAGAAAAGTAAATGGGATCTCAGGGTACACAAATACAGGTAGGAGAGAGGTGGGGAGCCCTGATTCTAAGAGGCTCACAAATAAAAAAAAAACCTGGAAGATTTCAGAACGTGCCCAGATAAAAAGCCAACCAACACTATTTTAAATATCTCCGCTCCTACCAGAAAAGAACAACACAACCTGACACAACACAACAAAAATCTTACATAAAGAAAGGAAGCGTCCATGATCCGGATGTCGCCGCCTTATTTCTGTATCTATAGAAACCACCTCTGCTGCCGTAAGAATGATAAGCACTTTTCAAGTACAGAAGCAGTAGCCTTTTTCTTAAAACCTTAGAAGAAGCCACAGACCTTCGCTTCCACACTTCTGCCCACTTCTTCGAAAAAGAAACTTGCCACTTAAAACATAATGTATCTCCCATTTTTTTTCCCCAACAATATAATCTGGTAAGGGAAAGAGGCAGTTGCTGAGACTTAAGGTTGCTTCTGCCAGGCCCTTTGATCTGATGGGTGTGCATTCCCCTTCGCTGCAAGCCAACTAATGAAGGGATGAAATTAGCTTTTATCCTGGGCACTTTTCTTGAGCAAAAAAAAAAAAAAAAAATCACTAATCAGCTGTCCTCACTAATCAGTCATCTGGCTAATGACCTTTTGCCTTAAAACACTAAAATTTCTGAATGATGTGGAAAAAGGGAAACGCAAACCAGTCCCCCTCTCTAGAGCTCAATGGATCATCTGGAATTGGAGCCAGAAAGGTTAAATGGCAAGTAGGAACCCTGGCAAGGTGATAAATCTGTAATTAAGAGCTGCGCGCTTTGGCACCTCAATGTGAATTTCATTATCCCACCACCAAATTGTACTTAAAAAAAAAAAAAAACTAGAAACAGGCCAGAAATAAACTGAACTTTTATATATTTTTCTTTGCATCCTTTCTTTGGAGAAAACCATTGTATACTGGTGCTCAGAGTCTTAATCAATTTCTTAAACTTTGTTAGGGCTGGAAAAGGAGCTTCCAACATCTCTGGTGAGAGGAAAAAAAGGTGTAGGTCAGGAAAAGCATCTTCCGCGTTAATAAATTTAGCACCAATATGGGCTAAAAGAGTTTGCTTTAACAAACCATAAAACACAGGAATAGCAAAAATCATTAGATCGAAAATCATTAAAAATGAAAACAGTTGTAATTAAAGACTTCTAATACAGCTTGCTTTAATAACTTCCCCCACCAACCAATTTCTTCTCCTGCAGTATTTCCTTACACAGAGCCAATCTGGTTCCTGTTCTCAGGCAGAATCCATGTACATTTGCCAGGAATGAACTAACTTTCTGAAAAAGCTCTGTAGTGGCTTAGGCAGGTAAAGACAATGCCCCTCTCTGAGAAGAGGAACCGACAAGGAGGAGCCGTAGGAGAAAAGTGGAAAGTTCTGCGCTTTTGTAAGTTACACAAGGCCAGTACTTCACAGTATGCACATGCACCCATGTGTGCACGCGCACGCGCACACACACACACACACACACACACACACACACACCCCTCACAGTCGTCC
Source organism: Dinomys branickii (assembly GCA_004027595.1). Classification (NCBI taxonomy): domain Eukaryota; kingdom Metazoa; phylum Chordata; class Mammalia; order Rodentia; family Dinomyidae; genus Dinomys; species Dinomys branickii. The sequence continues at coordinate 105,764 of PVLD010003381.1, read as the reverse complement.
CCAATGACTCTTGAGAAAATACCCACAGGCCAGAACCACTTACGGTAGTGAGGCTCCATGTAACCATTCCTGGGGTCCATGGCAAACACGGTCCCGCGGTAAGGAACAGAGGGCTCTGCCAGATGTGGGAGGGACCCATGGACCTCCTTCTTGATCAGAGAGGCCCTCTCGTCGCTGGACGTGGAAGGCTCCTCGCTGATTTTGCTGAGCCCCTGCACACTCTGTGGCTGCATTGTGATTGCGTTTCTTCTCTCTCGGTGATAGATCTGTCCAGGACTTTCATCCTCTAAAGAAAGGAGGAGAATGAAAGATTCTAGAAGCCACACTAAGGAGCAATAAAAAAAAAAAAAAAAAAAAAAACCAGTCATCAGTTCAGTCTCCCTCTCTTTTCCCGTTCCAGAAGAGAAGCCTCTTTCCCCTTCCTGGCAACTGTACATGCTTCACACCTGTAATGGGGTATTTGTAAGACAAAACTCCCTATGCATGAAGGTCCAGAATATATAAGGAGGGACAAAGGTGGACAAACCATTTCCAGGCTCGCACCAGACTCTGTCAAGGAAGTTGTCCACATGGAGGTGCCAATATCCCACAGGCTCCAAGTAGGGCTGAAAGTTTCTCCAGCCTCAGTCCATGGGTGCCTGAGGAAACAGAGTCTCTGGGATGAGGAGAAGAGTCCCCAGTTGCCCGGGGGGACTGTTGGTGGCCCTCAGGGTGCCTGGCCCTTGCTCCCCAGAGAATGGCCTATTAGAGAGTGAGCCAAAAGTTTCCAAGGCTTTTTTTGTGGTAGTCAGATTTATAACCCACCAAGAAACTTAACAGCAGAGGTGGAAATAAAAAGGAAAGCCCATTGGAGTCAAGGGATAGAAAGATGCCAGTGCTGCAAACCTACAGAACCTCCTGGGAGACACTCCCTCCTGCTGCTCACTCAGGACACCAGCAGCAAAAGGGAGTGAGGCTGGTAGTCCAGGCACGGGACACTGAAAGGGGATGGAAGGCTCCAGCGACGCTGGTACCTGGCTACACATTTCTCCTATCAAGTAAGAAACATATGGATGAAACTCCATGCAGAGTTGGTGTCCAGTTCCATAATATTTCAGCTCCCTTTGATCTCTTAAGAACTTCCTGTCTATCCACTAGAGCTCTCTGCAAATGTGACCAATCCATAAAATTAAACCAATCCTAGCAGGTAAAGCAGGGCACATGGCCCAATTCAACTGTTCTAGTCATGAACACACTCTCAACCCTGCACCTCAGAGCAAGCTCCTATATTCAATCAACAGGCTGTACTCAGGTAGTAAGTCCTGAGCGACACTAGGATGTCTAGGTATCACCTAGACATCTACTTCAAAAATGGCTTCACATTCTTTACCTCAAAATTTTTTAAAAAACTGTATTTGGAGGATATACATAATAATGTTGTTGTCCAATTTAGATGGACACAGTTTGACCATCTCTTATCCCAGGTTATAATATCTTCAAGGTTACCAGTGAAGCAGAGATGACCAGCTAAAAGCCTCCCCAAACAGAGAAAGCTGGGCTTAGTAGTTTCACGGCTTGTTTCAAATTCAAAAGAAACTGGACACCCCACCTTCGACACACACAGCCAGCCCATAAAAATACAGGCTAAAAATAACAAATACGACTTTGTGTCGACTAAGGATTTGAGCTACCTAAAGCCAGTAGCAGCTTCTGTCTCTCTGCCCAGGTGCAGGGCTTGAGAACTAAGCAATGAATTGTTTTAGCCTAGCAAATGACTTACAAAGCGGAACAGACAATGAGGTATGCTTTGGACTTAACACTGAATTTGCTGACTGCTACAAGGTAACTGTGAAATATTATTTTAGTATTGTTTTGTGCAGATCCTCACCCAAAACCTTATAATTAAGGCATCCATTACAAGTTTAATCTATCAAGCAACAACTAAAAAAACACAAAAATTGGCATAACCCCACATTTTCACATTAATCTTTTCCAAAGCAATTCAAATCATGTTTTTGTTAATTTTAAAACAAGCTGCAAAAAATCCCTACATTTTTATTTTCCCTTCTGACTAACACATTTGGACCCTAGTCCGCCTTGTACTTCATTAGCAGTGAGATTGCAAACCATAGGTACAGGGCTTTACAGTTATATAAACCCAAAAGGGTGTCAAAAACACTAAAACTTACATCCGTTTAATAAAAATTTCTATAACGTACAAATGTACCAAGTCATATTTTCCACTAATTTGCACTCTGTGTAAAATCTTTGTTTTAAATTCCAACCTGAAGTGAACTTTCTAGCAGGGGTGCACGTTCTGTAGAATGGACCTTCATTTGGGAGCTAGAAAACCCTTCGGGGGTGGAGGGGGCCTCTGGCACATAATTAGCATTCTCTGGGAAAGATGAAAAACCAACCTCTACTAATCTGTTGCAGGTTTAAAACAGGATTTCCTTGATTTCATCTTCCTAGAAGAAATTAACTTTTCTTCCCTTAAAAGTACTTCCCTATAATAAACTCAAGTTTCTTTAAAATGATATGTTTCTTCTATGATGAATATTTGAATCCAAGTTCACCAATAATTGAATAATCAGTACAGTCTGATCAGAGAACCTTTCCACCAACCTCCCGGGAGAAGGAACCAGGAGACAAGGGAAAAGCATGTGGAAATGGGGGTGCCTGTTAGCTACATGATGCTTTCCATGAGAGTTATCCCAACATGTGCAAATATTAAAGTTAGAACAAGAAGTAATCAAAGTTCAAATACTTAATACAGAAAAGAAGTTATTCCCTTTAATAAAACTAAATGCAAGTGACAGTAGTCAGTGCGTATTTCTTCCTAATACCCCCTCACCCCCACAAAAAAAAGAAAATTCCAGCAGACAAGAATTTCATGAAGTTTACCTCGTGCAGAGTTGCTTTTGATGCACTCACAGATAAAAACCTGACAGCACACATGCTTCTGAATACAAACAGCTACCAGTCTTGAAAGCGTATGGGGAGAGAGAAACTTCGCAAGCTACATTCCTGCCTGCTCTTATGACTCCAGCAACCACTGCAGCAAGCCAAAAAGACCAAAGCTGTCTCATCTTGTTCAGCTGAGCCAAGCTGTTCAATAAAGTTTGAGAGTCAGTGCAGACAGGGTACGCCAGGCCAAATTATTGACAGAAACATAATGTCCACCATGGCAACAAGCAGAAGTCGGCTGCAAAAATGTAAGCAAACAGCCCACTGCTCCGAGAGCATCTGCCAATGGACTTTAACAGCCAAACACTGAGCAACTGTTCGAGCTTCTCTGCTTAACAGCTGCAAACCCAGAGGTCAAACCAAAATGTGCAATTCACTAAAAACTTTCAGGAAAAAAAAAATGGACTTGTAATACCATTATCACAATCCCACTTTTTTACCTTTTTTTAAATGCATATCCTTGTTCAAGTGCAAGTGAACAAACTCCTGCCCCCAAAGGCATCACATTTTAGAAGCTGCCCTAGATTTTCTAAACTCATCCAAAAGCAACAGTCATGGATTCAGGCACCCTCCGTGCCAGCAACTCAGAAAAATCAAAAGCCACTTCATGGCAGGCAGTGCTTAGGACGTTGATCACAGAGGTCTGGACAAAGTCATCCTACTGCATGAAGCAAGACTCACACATATGCTCCTGAATGCTGGCTTCTAACCTCCTGTGTAGTTTGTCATTTCAAAGGTGGAGGCGCGTTCTTTTTTGCATGGAATTGCAGTGAAAAGTTTCAGACAATTTTTCCAATGTAAAAACCAAACTCTACAGGACATCGCTAAGTAGCGACACCCCCTGTCACTTAAATAAACAGGCTGGTGAGGACCTCATAGTACACGTGCTCGCCATCCTTTCCTTTAACACTGATGCTCTGCTGACCCATCCCCCCCTCAGCTGCAATCCTATTTTAATACCATTACTCCCCTCTTGCCCCAGACCTGGAAGCCACGGAGGGTAAGAGAGCAAATCATACTTACAACTCAGTGCCCGAGAGCTCTGGCTAGCTACTTTCTGCAAACTTCTCTTGGGGAGCTTTCTCTAGCTGTGCAGACCCTCTAGGAATATTCCCGTGGCCTCTCTGCCTCTCCCTCTCCCTCTCCTCCCAGGCTCCCATTAGAGGAATTAAAAGTGGTTGGAGCCATGCTAAATTTAACAAGCTCATTAGTATTCTTTGCGAGTGCTTCGGAGTGAACTCTCCCTATTCAAGCAGCTCTCTCCAGCAGAAGGGTCAGGCGGCTAATCATTAAATCAAACTAATGTCACCCTATCACAATCGGCCCCGGAGAAGGAGGGTTTATTATTTCAGTTTATGCTAAATAAACGGTTTTACAAATGGTCCCCAAGCAAGGTCAACAGCAGCTTCAATTACAAGACAAACTTCACAAGAGTTGCTATAAACCAAGTACTCCGTATTGACTTAGGGACAGCCTCAGCTCCTCAGATTGCCACAGGCAGGATTGTACAGGAATGCATATTGTAAAGTAAAGGAAGGGGTGAGCTTTTTTTCTCTGCCAGAATTGGCGACTGCACAGCGACTCCTCATTCACCCCTCTCCAACCAGCTAGCCTCTCAGCTCAATTCACCGCACACAAAGGCTGGAGCCCAGACCTCAATGGACCGAGTGAAACATGTTCAAAACTAGGCTCTCTATTGTGACTGAATTTCTTAACATCTTTTCAAAAAGCAGAGAATGCCTTGAGGCTAAAGGAAGAAACAGGCTAATGGTGAATTGGGAATTCTGAGCAAATTTCAGAGCCCTTCCTCCTAGCTTTTGAGGTTGAAAGCAAGCTCTTTCCTTTCAAGTTTCAAAGTCCTTTTTCCTCCCGCAGTGTCACAGAAGGATTTGAAAAGAAGGTAATTGTGCTCGTAGTCTCCCTGATCAGAGCTTACGTCCTATTTCTGGTATTTCGGAATACTTCTTGCAATAATAGTGCATATAGCTCAATCCCTCAACCGGCCTGCACTCTGCAATTGCTCATTAAATGAACAATTGCGGGGAGAAAATGCTTTTTATGTTCAAGGTCTGGATATAAGATAAGCATTCTAGGACTCTAAATTTGGTTTACTAAGGAAATTCTCCATCATTAAATTACAAAACTGAAGTCAGAATATCAGGCTTTCCCAGAAAAGTGGTACTCAGATTGCACTGAGCCAAAAAAGGAAGGCGGGAGGGGGGTGGAGAGGAGGAAACAAAATGTTAAGGCGAGAGGAAGAAAAAGAGTGGATGCTTGGCTTTCAAGGTAAATGGGATTTTAACAAGAAAATAGTATTTCCACGCTGAAGGTCCGAGTTTATGAAGCCTTGTAATTTTGATATCAAATGATAAAATAAAGTCACCTTGAAAAGAACTAACACACAGGTTTAGGCTCAATAAATATGCACATCTAGCGCTGACGCTTCGCTAGCAAACGCCTTGCCCTTCTCTAATAAATAGTCTTTTACCACCGCCATGAACATCAACTCGTTTGATCCTCGCAGCCTCCAAGAGATGATAGCAAGGCAAGGTAGCAGGCCCCGGGTCCAGGGAGCAAGTCAGGGTCCCAGGTGAGCAAATGATGGGAAAATTCCAGCCCCGTTAAACCAGAGGTCTGGTGCTGGGTGAGTTTTTTGCAGTAATACCTGGACGTGCACCACCACTACCACCACTAACAGAGGGAAGGGAGTCAGTCCATCTTCGTGTATAGAATTTTTCAAAACTTAGATGCTCCGTGCCACGAAGACTCTGTTACCCTAATCTTGCTTCTCAGAAACACAGAGCAGGGCCCAAATGAAAAATCTGTGGAGAGACTGGGCCAGCGTGGCACAAAGGCACAGCACCATGCTCTCACAAGGCGCAGGATCGCACTTGGGCCTTACTCTGCGCTGCTGGTCCATCCAGTCCCCCACACGCGGAGGCTCAGCAGTGGCTTTTGTGTGGTACTGGAGTTTTTCTGTGCTTCAGGAGCTCCAGCCCCGTCCTGTCACGCAGGAGACTCGGAGGATCGTTTTCTGCTTTCCTCTCCGGCAACTGCCTCACTGTGTGTGGAAGGGCATTATTTCACATTTTCCCTGTTACGCATTTACTGCATCTTATCAGCTTTTATTTCTTTGGTTATTTACATTTTGATGCTCTCTGAATAAAAACCAAGGTAATCCAAGTCCTTGCCTCCCTGCTTCAGAATCCCCCTATGACTTTGAGCAGAGTGAGATCAGAAACAGAAGAGAAAAAGCTGAGTGCATAAGCAGGGCAGAATTATGCTGGGCAGGGGTAATAAAGTGACTGTGGCCCTTCAGGGCAAAATATTCCCTCTCTCCACCTGGACTGCAGTCATGCCTGGGGTGTGTGTGGGGGGGGGGTGCCTGCGGAATGCATGGAGTTTGGCTTCCAAAGAGTCTGAGCAAACAATGCCTTCCCTATGAGTGCTGCCAGTCCCCTTGGGGTCAGACGCTGCCCTTGCGCAGCCACACATACATCTCCCATTGACAATGGGGTCAGACGCTGCCCTTGCGCAGCCACACATACATCTCCCATTGACAATGACGGATGGCAGAGGGAGGGGCCCAGATGGATCAAGAGGGAACGCTGGCTTTGTCTGCAACCTTTAAACCTTGTGGCCAGGCCTGCAACTTGAGATGGCTGCCCAAGGGTGGGAAGCTTGGGCTAAATGCAATCGACAACCCTCCCTCCAAGGGGATGGGAACTCCCTCTTCCACTTTCCTGACCAAGATAGGAGACCCGGAGTGAAAAGGGAGAAAGTGGCAAACGTCTTCACTCAGAGACACAGGAGTGACTTCTGCATTGTTTCAGCAGTTCCAATGCTCTGTTTGCCAAGAAGTAAAACCTGGTCTAGACTGACCAACACGTCAGTGGTCTTCCTGACAATGATTTGGTTCCTGCTCAACCCAAGGCTAGATTCCCACCTCTCACCCAGAGTGCTTAGCTCATGGAGCTCCACACAACTTCACAAGAGGTCCCTGGGATGGAAGGGAGCAGGCAGGGAGAGCAAGATGAGAATGCAGATAAACTGAAACACAAACTCTGAAAAGGCAGTTACTCTACTGCAGCACAGAGCTTCGATGGCAAGCAGAGCCTGCAGTTCCCACCTCTTAGAAAAGATAGGCAGGTAACGTATCCAGCTTGCCCAAGTCCTCCTCAACCTTACCATGGCCTCCAGTTACCATGCATTTCCCTCAGGCTCCTGAACCCCACACACAGAGACCTAAACCACACCTGACCTTGGGAGGATGGTCCTGAAGGCTGGTGACCCCAGGACCCACAGGGACACTCCACCCAGTACTCACCCAGTTAAGTCCAAGCACAAACCCAAGGGTACTAAGCAACCTTCAAGTTCTTGACGGGCATCAGAGACCAAGTAAGCCCCATCAGTCTGTGGGGCCCTGGGAGAGGAAAATACAAACACAGTGCCCCAGGCATTCCCCTTAAAAAGGACAGAGGAGCTCTTCCTTATTTTCCCGGAGGCTTGCTTGGATTAGGAATTCTACACTGTCACAAACTTCTATTAGCCTGCTCACAGTTGCTAGTTACTGCTTATACGGTGTGCAAGAAATTCTCAGAGGGTTAAAAACTGTTCCTTCTTCTTAAGAGCGTATTTATGAGGCACAGTGTTCTAAGCACTTAGGGTCACAGAATTCTTTGAGAACTCAGTTTAGGCCCATTTTTGGATTGTTTTAGTTTTTGTTTTATTTTGTTTCAATGGGCTTTGGCTGGGGTTGTATTGTCTTTGTGTGAAGTTCTAAGGGTTGAACTCAGGGTCTTCACACTAAACTACATCCCTAGCATTTTTATTTACTTATGTTGACACAGACTCTTGTTTAGTTGTTACATTTCCCAGGCCTGGCTCAATCTTCCCCTCCTCTGCCTTAGCTTTCAGGTGCATGCTCCTGCAGGCCCGCCTAGTTTAGACCTTTCTTAAGCAAAGAACTGTAGGGTCTCTCCTGACTTTGCACATAGAGGCCTGAGCAGTTAAGACTCCATAATGAGATCCACAGCCTACCGTTTAATGGAAACAATGAAAAGCCTGTTTGCAAGGCCAAGGAGTCCTAGTTGTTGCCTCTCAGCCAGCTGCACCCTCAGACAGTCAGGATCCTCTCACTCTGGAGATCAAGCTCAGTCCCTGAGTGGCAACAGGACTTACAGGCCGGCTTTCCTTGGATGCCAGACACTTCTGTAAGTAGCAGCTCTTACCTGTAGCTTATTCAAAGATGATTCCCAGGTTCACGCCCTCCCGCCTCCCATTTCTGAACCCTTCCACCATTTTTTTTAATTGTAGGCATGAACACACACTTAACTGGTTTCAGCTGGTGTGTTTATGTTGCATGCTTTTGTCTTTAGATGACCACTTAATGAGAAAGCCGGAGCATATGGTGTTATATTTTTAATAAAATTTTACAGACCATGCTGACTCTGATGCAGAAATCAGACCCTCCTGGAGAGTACATTTTCAAATACCAAAATAACACCATTATTGTACCCAAATGAGTTGGAGGTCCCCATGACACCCAGAGGGACAGTAAGCAGGACTCGCCTTTGCTGATCAGCTGCTGGGAAAAGGCCAGGTGCTGCCTGGCTCAAGTTTCAGCCATGGAGACCCCCTCTAGCTATTGTCCATTGTGACCTGGGCTATGAAGTGTGCATCTGAGAAATCCAAATGCATAGACTCCTTTTTGATTCTTTACCATTTTCCCTAGGCAACTCACTCCTACTTAGCCATATAATTATGCAACTTAAGCAAACTTTAAGGTAGTAGAAGTAATGACTCAGACACTACCTCTGAAGGAAGGGTAAGGGCCACCAAACCTAATCCCACTGTCACAGCCAAGGTAGGAGGCTTTGCCACCACAGCAGCTTTCCTCTGCTAGGGTCAGACCCCAGACCGGCATAGGCAGGACAGTCACAAGCTAGGGAGAGTGACAGAGCAGCAACGCCCACAGTGACACTTGGAAGCAGACCTTTGTTCCAATCTTCCAGCAACACTCAGTAGAACTTAATGTCCTGAAGCAAGGGGAATGTAATTTATTTCAGATAAGTAGCTATAAAAACAACTAAGGGAATAAATTGGAGATCAAATTCATCTATCATTCTAAAATACAAACAATTTCAGGCCACTCGTTCTTTCTGGCAATCATTTTCAAAAGCCTGCCAACTAAAATCTATGAAGCATGTACCAATTAGTGACAGCAACATGCACCTACGAGGTGGAGAGAAGTGCCTCACCTGTCCTAATCTTTAGTGTGCCTTGCAGTAAGGCACTGTCATTATCTCAGTTACCCAGAGCAGAAGGAAAGTAACTTAGCCAGGTCCCGCAGCTGGGACAGGGTGGAACTTGGAGCCTCGGCAATCAGACCAAAGCCTACACTTAAATACCTGGCTATCAGATCTCCCTTCTGAGTGCCAAGAAATATAAAATACATTTGACTTGAAATCGGTCATGGCCTTAAAGCACAGGTCTCCAAATCTCACAATCAATCACCTCCGCCCGTGTGTGTGAGAGGAGCCACAGACAAGATGGAAGCCAATAAGCATGGCTGTGTTCCAATAAAACTTTACGAACACTGAAATTTGGATGTCATGTAATGTTCACATGTCACATTTTAAAATGTTGAGAACCGTTCTTAGCTCCTGTACTATAGAAAAAGGGGATGGCAGACACAAAGTGGCAGTTATGCAGGATGAATAAATCTAGAGAGCTGCTATATAAGCACCATATTTATAAAGCTATACTGTACGTGGGACCACAAAAATAAAATAACTGGTGCTATGGCTTAGATCTACAGTGTCCCTCCCCAAAGTCTCACGTATTCAAGGTGGGGCTTTGGGAGGTGATCAGATCATGGTGACACTGTACTCATCAGTAGATTCACTCACTGGACTCAGTAGGTAATTTTGCCATTGGGAGGTGGGGCTTAGTTGGAAGTGGTCACTAGGATATCTGGATGGGTGTATTTCTGTCTCTAGTCCCTCCCTTCTCTGTCTCCTGGCTGCCATGAGTTGAGCAGCTTTCTTGTGTCCTTTTGCCATGCCATTTCTGCCCTGACTCCAACCAACCATGGACTGAACCCTCCAGAAGCTGTGAGCCAAAATACACTTCTCTTCCTTTAAACTGTGACTCTCAGGGGTACTCTGGCGCAGCAATGGGAAAGTGACTAACAGAAGCGGCAACTATGTGAGATGATGGATCTGTGAATTCGGTTCACTGCATTGACTTTTTACCATCTGTATGGATTTCATAACATTCTGTTGTATATCTTTAATGCACAAAATAAAATTTATTTTAGTAATAATAATAATAATGAATGGATAGCAGGCTGGATGTGGTCCAACTAGAGGCCAGCTGCAATTTGCCAGCCCTGCCCTCAAGGAAAATACATACATTAGGTAGAAAACTTGCAACCAGAGAACAATTAGGAACACTGCAATAGAATTGTAAAAGAAATAATATTGAGTCTTAGGGAAGATATAGGGAGAGGGCGACTTTCACACAGTATTAAAATTATACATAGTTCCATAACTGGTCAGGTGTGTCAAGCAACTGGATTTCTAGGATATATATTAAGGAAAAATAGCAAAGGCAATGATTTATGTTGGGGGACATTCCTTATAGTGTTATTTATAATAAGGAAAATAAGTTAAAATAAATGGCCAGCGGCTTATATAGAGAGGAATATTATAACTGTAAATAGCTGTGTTGCTTTTGTTGATCTCAATGAACATAGGAAAGTAAGAGAAACACTCATTACAGAGAACTTCACTTAGCGCCAGGTACTGTTGTAAGCACCTTGGGAAACAATCCAATGGGGTTAGTATGATTATAATCCTAATTACACAGGCACAAAACCTGAGGCATAACGGTCCATGAAATCACAACCAGGAAAGAGCAGAGCTAAGATTAGATTTGACTCACCCACCACAAAGCTACTAAACATCTTTTAATACTCAAGTTTTTGGAGAAAGGAAGAAAGAGACAAATTTTTAAAAATACAGAATCCTTTCTGAAATTTCTGAACTAAGTTCTTATGTTAAAAAAATTCAGGAAATGTTCCAAGATAGTATGAAAATATTTCTATGGATTACTTCTTTCCTTATGTTACTGTACTTCCCAATCTTTCTAGAGTACAGAAAAAGTTAATTTGCTTGACTTTTCATTTTAACTCTATTTTAAGTGTGATCCAAGCTAAGTGCACACAAATTGAAAACTTCTCCCATAAGTTTACATACTGAAGTCTTGCTTTTAATTATTTAGTCTACCTCTTAAATCTAAAGGATAGATTTAAGAAACAGTAGTCTGGATTTACATGTATTAGTAATACCTGACATGGTGTAAGGCTGTATGGAGAATTCAATATAGTATCTTATTTAAAATGATCACATGGGCACACTGGTGTACAACTCTTAATTCCAGCACTCTGGGGGCCTGAGGTAAGAGTTCAAACCCAGCCTGGGCATTCTGTGACGCAGCAAGACTCTGTCTCAGAATTAAAACTTTTTACAAAGGGCTGGAGATACAGTTCAGTGCAATGGTCCTGAGTTTAGACTCCAGCAACACACATACAAAATAAAAAATTACCGTTGTACTTTTCCATATCTATACACCAATGCCTTTCAAACCAGTAGCATACATACTCTAATGTTTCTCCTGGCAAACATGTGAACTCAGCCTTAACCATGCCATCCCTGAAAGCTATAGAAGAGAAAAATGCATTAGAAACCCTAATTTACTCACATTTTTAAGCACTTACTGAATGCCAGGTGCTCTAAGTGCTCCAGCTCTATGAATCCTCCTCAGTCCTCACAGGGCTTGACTTATTCAGGTAAAAATCCTGAGGCTTAACAAGGGTTAAGCAAAATGTTTAAAATCACTTGCTATGGTGTCAATGCGTCTTCCAAAAGTGTGCATGGTAGCAACTTGGTTGCCAGTACAGTAACGCTGAGAGATAGGACCTCTGGCAGGCAGCTGTACCAGGAGGCTTCTGTCCTCATGAATGCATGAACCGTGTCTTGGAGTGATGGGTGAATGGGTTATTATGGGAGTAGCTTTGCTCTAAAACGCGAGCTCCCTGCAAGCTTGCTCTCCACCAGCTTACAGCATGGCAAGAAAGTCCTCAGCAGATGCTGAGCTGATGCCAGTGCCCTTTGTGAGCTGAATAAGTCTTTATTTTTAAAAAAAAATAGATAATCTAGTCTTAGGACATCTGATACAGAAACAAACAAAAAACAAAAGAACAGACTAAGACATTGTCCTTCACGTATCGATCAGCTAGGCATGCCTTTCTCGTGGATGACAACTTGCAACTCATCCCTGTGGCCCCCACAAGGTCTCTTCTGCAAAGAAAACCCAAAGCCTGTAGAAGATTGATGTGCCTGCCACTTCTCTATAGGTATCCACAAAGATTAGTCTCATGACTCCAACTCTTCTACCTATTTCTACAAAGGCAATCAGGAAAGGAGACTTCAGGAGTTAACTTCAATAAACCAAACTGTGAATTTCAACCCACAGTTATGAAAAGCAGTTCAGAAATTTCTTTCCATTTGTTACTGTATCACTATTGTCCTTGTTGCCAAGTTTGGGTCTTGGGCAGGTGAAGCATCTTTCAGTATAAAGGACACCTCTCATGAGTTAGTTCTTGTTACTTCGTTTCTCTCCATTGCTTTCCTACCCCAACTAGTTACCCTCTGACTGTGTTTCCAGGTTCTACAAAGCTATTTTGCACAAGAATATTTAACACTGTCTTGATCTGAGGGACTGCTGCAGGATTAGATGCAAATACCTAAATATTCAAACAGCAGTCTGAGTATCTGGGTTGGTGTTCATCTCCACAACAGCTCCAACACTGAAAGACACACGTAGTATATTGGTGGGGCCTATGTCCAACGGTTAGAGAAGCGTATCATTTATAGAGAGAGGAAAAAAACACTCTGCACTTGGAAGCAGTTTTGCTGCAGTTATTTACTAACAAATGAAAGACACTTCAAGCTTCCAAGAGTATAATCCCCTCCGTCAAGCAGGAAAGGAGTGTGAAATGAATCAGGGAAGTCAGAATTATACTACAGAGACCCTCACCCTCTCCAACAAAAGGTGATTATCAAATTATAGCAAATTTAAGAATGTTTTCTCTTTTTGAAAAATCAAGAAAACCAGACTACTTCTTAAAATGCACTATTAGGAATTGTAACTCTTCCTAAAAGTGCCAGATATAGTTCCATCCATGCAATATTAAAACTAACAAGCGTCTTTTCAATTTCTTTTAATGATGGCATATGCCATAAAAATACAGCAGTGCTTCATTGAGCCAAAGGAGTTGGAGCAAAAAAAAGGGACCAAAATAAATAATAAACTTACATGGGCCACTTACCAAAAATAAAATCATTTCATTCACCCTTTTACAGGAGGCATATGCAGTATTTTAAAAGCAAAAATTCTCATAACACAAAGCTCCACTTGAAAGTCACTGCTGAAACCATGGCAGGATGTTATTTCTTTTCCAATTTATTTTTAAATGTTTATGTATTAATGACATCAATGGCCACGTATTATAATAAGGCAGCATGGTATAATAAAAGGAATTAGAAAATCTAGCTTTGAGATTCGCCTCTAGCACTTAATTGTGTAACCCGGGATACCTTACAATATATCAGATGGTCAGTTGCCTCCACTATAAAAGGCAGATGATAAAACTTGCCCCTCTTACTTCATAGGGTTTTCTGAGGGTTAAATGTAACAGTAGATGAAAGCAATCTAGTATCTAATGCAAAACAAGGTAGCAATATGAAAGTGTCCTGGTTAGGGGGCTGAGAGAATAAATTCCCAGGCCTGGCTCTGGCCGTAAAAGGGTTGAACCTTAGGCAAATCACAGAAGGTATCCAGGCTGCAACTCTCCCTTATATAAACGTTACATCACAAATCTGCCACATCCAACTTATCCTAGATGAACCTCTAAAGGAACAAACCAATTACATCTCCACCAAGAACCAAGGAGAGAAGAGCCCTGGTTCATGAACACAGGAAAGATCCCACTTAATAATCTATCATTACACCTACAACAGTGCCTCAGTTCTCGAACTTAGCTCTTTCTATGATTCTGGTTGCAAACTAGAGTTGGACAAGAACCAAATCAAATTCAATGGTTAAGTTCAATGTTGACTTTTTGATCGTGTTCTCAATGAATTCTGGTTTGCAACCAGAACTGTGCGAAGAATTAGGTCCATAACCCGAGATACCAGCACAGTCATCTCTTTTACCATCTCTCCAATGAACCTTGAGTCAAGCACAAAATCAAAATTCAATCACAGAAGCACACATTCCTCAAATTTCTCTTGAAGGTATTACTATCTTCTGTACTTGGTTTTCTCCAGTGACTTGAGACATCTGAATTTTCCCAAGCAATGCAGGCTGTGTTTCTTCATAGGCAACATTTATTACAAATGGCCAAGCAAATTCTTTTAGGATGTTTTTTAACCTGCTGGGTTTTTGTATTACCTAAAAGACTAGATTTTACATTTTTTAATGGTTGAAAAACAATAAAAAATATTTGATGAGACATAAAATTATACTAAATTCAAATTTCAGTTTCAATGTTACAATTTTATTGTAATACAGTAAGGCTCGTTTATTTGTACATTGACAGCTCCACTTGAGCTGCAACAGCAAAGGTAAGTAATGTCGCTGTAGCAGCAGCCTGTACAAGTAGAAAAATATTTACTGGCTCAGTGTATTAGTCAGCTTTCTGTTACTATAATAAAAATACCTGAGACAGTCGACTACAAAGAGAATGGGCACATAATCTGGACAAGTGCTTTGCAATTGGTGAGGCTGGACATCATGGTGGGACCATGTGATGGAACAAAACTATAGTAAAACCTTGGATTGTGAGAAAATTCTTCTGGAAGCATTTTGAGAGTTGAGTAAACACTTCTAATAAATTTCAACTTGATAAATAATCAATGTCTTACAATACGAGTAGTACATGACACTGAACGTCACATGATCACAGCTAAGCCAATGGTTCTTTCCTCTCTTTCCCCTCCCACTTCCTCTGCAGGATTCCTCTGCTCTCAACACCAAGACCTCATGGAGGAGTTCTAGTCTGCAGACAAGGAGGATGAAAAAGCAAAGGAATCCTTCACTTCAAATGAGATTAAGAGGATATACCTCAGTGGCACAAGGGCCTGCCTGGCAAGAGCATGGTCCTGAGTTCGATTCCTAATACCAACAAAAAGAAAATGAGATCAGAAAAATGTGTACAATGTGGAAAATATTGCAAAATGTTGTAGAAAAGCAACACCCAAATAAAGCTGTGGCAGAGGGAGCAATAAATCTGTTTAATGATAATGCAATGTTACATTCCCATGAAATCCTCAAAAGTAGGCAAAAGCAAGAATCAGTGGACTGGTTCCTCATTGAAGTTGCATAAAAATAAAAACATTGCACTGAGCCAATAAATAGCAATGATTGCATCAGTGAAAATGAAAATCATCCTATGCAATAGCCCTCCTCTCTCTTGTCTCCCTGATACCAGTGAGGAAGGTTTTCAAAGATGAATACAGGTCAATTTGTTTATTTTTCTTTATATTATATTAAATTACAGATTGTAATCATTTTTATATGAATATTTTTGGAAAGAATCATCTGTGTTTCCATTATTTCTTAAGGGGAAATTCAGTTTGGTATAAAAGTGCTTTGGATTACAAGCATGTTTCCAGAATAAATTATGCTCATAAAAGTGCTTTGGATTATAAGCATGTTTCCAGAATAAATTATGCTCATAAACCAAGGTTTTACTGTACCTAGCAGATGACCAGGAAGCAAAAAGAAGAAAGAGAGGAAGGCACTAGTCTCCCATTCCCTCTGCTTCCAATGACCTAAAGACCTCCCACTAGGCTCCACCTCTTAAAGGGTCCATCACCTCCCAATAATCACAGTGACTAACAAAACCTTTAACACATGGGCCTTCTGGGGACATTTAAGATCCAAACCACACCACTAGAGTTTTGCAGGAAAGTGTGCTTTCCCTGGATATACCTCATTCATGACATATTAAGAACACCCATCCATTAATTATGAAATATACCTGAAAAATATATACAAAAACAAAGCAGCTACCATTTCCAAATGCTTCATATTAATGTTTCCATACTTAGTCACTTAGTAGTTGTGAAGTGTGTAAAAAAAGCCCTTTCTAGAAGAAGGGAAATGCTTAGAAAAATTCAGTCTTCTAGAGCCACAAAGCTTGTAAGTCAGGGATGGAATTGGTTCCCTATGATTCTAAAGCTGACAACTCTATGATGTGGCCTGGCACACACTTTTGTAAAAATGGAATGGAGAGACATAGCCAAGAATACAATTTTGAGACTTCCTGTTGCCACCAAATTGGGAATCTCCTGATCAGATACAGCAGCAAAGGTAGTCAGGATCAGAAGGAACGTTTCTGCACTTTGTGTGAACAAGTGGGTCCACAGAGTTTCATTTAGCCTGAGTCAGTGTAGAGTGTGAAAACTGGTCCAGGCAATCCTTCTCCATGCTCAGCTCATACGGACACGTCCCTGTCAAGGACTCAGGAAGTCCCAGACAAAAACAGACCTTCTACAAAGAAGAAAACCAGAATGGCTGTTCTCTAGCTCCCTCATGACTGATTTATCTAGACACGGAACTACCAGAGAGGGGTATCCACTTATAGGGTGCACAGGGCACATAGACAGGGAGAAGGCTAGAGAGAGGAATGGTGCCTTCCTCCTCAGGTATTGAGTGTTGGGGTATAGACCAAAATGACTTTTAGAGGAAGTCTGGACAAAATCCAATCTGGGAAAGTCTCAAATTCAAATTTTCAGTGAAACTGGCCAATCTCAAACTCACCCCACACCCCAGGGACACATTCAAGAGGATAACACAGTTACCAGTAATCACTCCAATACACCATAATATTGCATCTTTGGTTTAAGTTAAAAACATCTGTAATTTTTTATTTTTACTTTTCTTTATTCTTTAATTCTTATCTTGTTGACACAAATGAGAGTTTACATTTCTTGGCACAAAAACTTTAGGTTTGAGGAATAATAATAGATTTTATATCACATTCCTTCCTGCCACATGATTCAAATAAGAATTCTTCCATCCTAATCTCATTGTCTGGTCCAGTTCTACTAACATCTTCAAGCAGGGCTGGCAGGGAGAACAACTAAAACACATAATCCATGCTATTTTATTGTGCCTAACAATTTTACTAATTCTATTGGGGCCTTTAGTAGTCTACTTTATGAGATGGAGACATGCCTTTCCCCTCCACAAGAAAAATCCTACTACAGTTGAGCCAGCAATGCGACAGCTTTTCCTCCAAAATCCAAGTGTCTTTCAATTCATCCTGCAGAATATCACCAATTACTACTTCGGACCTTCTTGGTCAGAGAAGCTGCCTTTCAGGGGCTCTGAAGCAGCTCAACCACCCAAAGCCCTCTTGCCTCAGGAAAACTCATCTTTGTTGACTTCCTGGGTGCTCTTGTCTCTGGAGTCCTGACAGCAGCAGGGTCCAGGAAAAGGGATAGGAAATGTGTTCTCACATTTTCAACTGAATCAGCACCACACACTGGTGTTTTTCTGTCCGGTCACAACCATGTGCATACAGTATGGGTCTGCCATCCAAATACTGATTCTCTGCCATCCTGACTGCTTTCTGTCATATTTGAGACATTGTCTTCCTTGTCCAAGGCCTCATGAAATACTCAGAATGGAAACAAGACACGTTTGTCTACACACGGGTCTTTCCTTTCCTGATGCCCTTCCTCTGCACATATCAGGATGCTCTTCCTTCACACCTGTCACGCTCCTCCAAATGCTGTTGAAGAACATAGTGCTCTGCTCTGTGGCCACGTTTTTCCTTTGCCTTTTCTCTACCTGCTAAGCTATCTCTCTGTACACTAGTTATCGCTCAACCCAGCTCCTCCTCTGTGCAGTACGCAGCTCTCTTCTTTATACATCAGAATCCCTGAGCAAACAGGAAATCTCATGACCCCTGTGCATCTCCTGTTCTAGAAACTCTCCCACCATGAACCCAACGATCATTCTCTGGCCAGTCTGATGGCGTCCCTGTGTTGAAGCTTTGGTCTCTTTCCCACTCTGTTCAAGGGATTTTCGGCTTATATTTTTCTATTACTTAATTTAAAGGACTTCAAATTATTAATTTCCACGTTTTTGTAATTTTATTTTGGCCTTTTTAAGGGCCTAACTAGATAGACATGAAATTCATTGTTGCAAGAAAGAGAAATCAAAGTGTGTGTCAAAATATAATTCTCACTGAATTGGTAGATGCAGAAAAATAACAACTAAAAATCCCTTCCTTGTAACAAGTACCCTTACCTTACACGGATTAGTTTCAAAAGCCAGTGTTTAAATACACGCTATCAGATACTCCTGTGTTTTAATCCACTTAATAAATCAAAAGAGAAGTTTTGCTTTCATGTGATGAAATCTTTTGTTCAGGGAACTTGCTTTTGGTTGCAAGAGAAAGCAATACTAAAATTATAATGAAGGAGGGAGACTTTTAAATCATTACTCAATACATGCTTTCCCTGACAAGTTGTCCTACGACTTTAGATTACCTGTCTTGTAGAAACCACAGCAAACAATAAAAGTTTTGGTAAAATACTTCCTTGGCCATTGGGTACTATCTGACCATGTTGCTATCTAAAGGCACCAGGGTTCCCATAGGGGTTGGGAAGATTTTTATTTAATTACTTTTTAAAATATCTTTCCCAGAAACACATTATTCCTGAAAGCCAAATATGGGGCCCATTTTCCACATGGACACTTAAGAACAGAGAAAACAGAAGTAAGGGATTAACTAGACTTCACTGAGCCAGTGCGAGGACCATGCACCCAATAAGCACACAGTGCTGCTGTCCTGTCCCAGCCTCATCAAAGCCTGCCTGCTGGAGGTCCAAGTCTTGTGATCTGGGCCCTGCTAGGCTGACTGCAGAAAGGAACGCCTGCAAAAGCCCTCACCAGAGAGCAAGCTGATTCTGTCACCTGAGCAAATTAATATTCTGAAAGTCAGTCGAAATGTGGAACTGAGGCTTGCAAAGATTTGAACTGAGGTTCGAAGATAGGGCATGGCTAAAACTGGGAAAAGTGGGGCGAGGAGATCCGTGGACACACACACAGAACTGTTCTCAAAACCTGCGTGTGGACTCCTCACAAGAACTCAAGCAGGTTTTTGATAGGATGACCTGGATGGGACGCTAGTGTGGGAAATATAAAAAACGGACCCTCCCCATTAAGCACTAGGTACCCCGTCTCATTGCAATAGCCCATCCTACACTGTAGGGTGTGTTTTATTTTATTTTTCTCTCTTTCTCCTACTTTTACGTGGCCTAGACTTGTTTTTCCACCTTATTTTCATTTTTCCAGTTTATCTGGGAAAGAAGGGAAGTAGAGAATGTAACAAATTTCTGAACAAAGATGTGCACTTTTGCCTTATTAGTTCCTGGGGATGGAACTGTGAGACTTTTTTTAAAGAAAAGAAAAATAAACAATAAAAGCAATGGAATAAAAATTTCAAAACAAGATCATAAGACAGTACCAATGTTCAGTACATTGTGCATTGTTATCTTCAAAGCAGTTGCTCATAATACAAGACAGGCATGAAAACCTGATCAAGCACTTTAGACACATGCCTATCCTTTCAATGAGCTAATAGCAATTAGTGGTAGATCTGTCTTAACTGTTTTGTGTGTGTATATGAAGATATTTTTCTTTTCCCTTCCTTCTTTTCTCCTTTCCCCCATTCCAGTTTCTCTTTCCTTTTGAGCATCTTCTTCTCATTTCACAATATCTATTTTACATTTGGGTCTCTTTACAAGGTACCGGAAATTGAACTCTGGACCTTACACTTGCAAGGCAGGCACTTGTGCTATATCCCTGATCCTACATTTTGGGTCTTATTTACTCTTGCAGCTTCTTACACTAGGGAGACAATACAATGTTTATACATGTGAGACTGATTTATTTCACTTACAAGTATGGAGTAAAGTTGCATCCATTTCCCTATAAATGTCTCAAGTTTATCCTTCTTTATAGCTGAGTAGTACTCCATTGTATAAAAATACCACATCTTTTTTTATCCATTCCTCAGTTGATGGCCATTTGGATTGTTTCCAAGATTTAGCTATGACAAACTGTGCTGCTATACACATGGGTGCAGATATATTGCAGTAGTGTGATGTTTTTAATTCTGAGAAAATACCCAGAAAGGGAATAGCTGTGTTAAATGGGGCCTGTAATCCTAGTTTTTTGAAGATCTCCAGACTGATTTCCAAAATGCTTGCACCAGTCTACACTCCCACCAATAGTGGAGAAGGGTTCCTTTTTCCCCACAGCCCCTCAAGCTCAAGCATTCATTATTGGTTGATTTCTTGATGATAGCCATTCTTTCTGGGATGAAATGGAATCTGTGTTGTTTTAATTTGCATTTTGCGAATGATCATGAAGTTGAACATTTTTTCATGTTTTTACTTTCCATTTGTATTTCTTCATCTGAGAAGTGTATGCTCATCTCAGATGGCCAGTTTTGGATTAGGTCTTTGAACTTAAGAAGTCTGATTTTTTTCAATTCTTTATATGTTCTTGATATAAGTCCCTTGTCTGAAGGACAGTTAGCTAAAATGTTTTCCCACTCTATGGGTTGTCTTTTCATTGTATTGGTCATTTCTTTTGAGGTACAAAACCTTTTTAATAGGATGAGATCCCAGTTGTTGATTCTTTGAAGTGTTTCCCGTTTGGTCTGGGTTTTGTTCATGAAGTCTTCGCCTACTCCTATGTCTTCAAGATTTCTACCTACTTTCTCTTCTGGTAAATTTAGTTTCTGTTTTACTATTTTGATCTTTCATCCATTTTGACTTTAGTTAAATAAATGCAAAACTCTGTCACCATTTATGCTCATTTCTTTCAATTTGTTCAGGCAGAAAGAACTCAGAAATCACCTCTAGTCTGGAAGACTTTAGTACCTCAAAGACCAGTAACATACGCACAGAGGAAACTCCAAAACACTATGACGCAGCTGCTTTCAAAATATAGCACCTCACCTGTATGTGACTTTGAGCTCAAGGGCTTATTTACTGGAGTACTAAAAATAAAATAATATTCAAGTGATGGCGTTGTTATGCTTCTTTTAGAAGCACACGTCTTACATGTCTTTTAGAAGATCTGTGGTCACAAACCTTCCTTGAGGCCCAGGACCTTCAAGACCAACTCCTAATTGCCTTTTTTGGATCAGGGCTCTGAAGGTGAGGCAGGAGTCACACTAATCCTCACTTAGAGGCTGCTCAGACCCCACCCAAGGCCCTCACCAGGCTCCCTCGGAGATTGGTGGTGAGCTGCTCCGTGCACATCTCTACCAGTAAACACAGCTCCTTCAGGACAGGCTGGCCCTCATTCGTGGCACTATCTCTTAGCCCCGGCACACAACAGACATGTACTGGAGACATGAAATCACTGGGGATGTGGAGGGGGTGGGACTTCCAGGCTCTGTGGGACATTGAGGACACACTGGCTACTGATGTTATTTTCCAGGGGTAGCAGCAACAGCAAATAATCACCTTTCTGATTATCAGCCTCAGTCCCCAAACAGTGGGGCGAACACATGGGCTCTGGCAACAGAGCCCCAATACAGAACATACCAGAAATGAAAGTACAGAGCTCCAAATAGAGAAAAGATAACAAACAGGGCTCAGAGGGACCTCCTAGGCCAGCACTTGACCAGGGATGGTTTCCGATTCCTTAGTACCTCTGCTGCCATTACCAGATTATCATTTGCCAACATGATTTTGCTGTTCATTAACTGAAGGTTAGCATGCTTTAATGACAGATAAAATGTTAAAGGACATCAAAGCAATAAGAAGGAAAACAAACAGATAAAGGGCAGGGAAAATGGACAAGATCTACTGCACTACAGACTTCCTTGCCCTTTGCATCAATTTTTTATCTGTTCAATACCCTCAGGAGTTGCTGTGGAGATTAATATTTAGCCCATGTATATGAGGTAAGTACAAAGGGATTCTTACTTTGCAGAGATGCCCATCAAACTGGAAACGCACTAGCAAATACTTGGTCCCTTCTGGAGTCATGGAGTTGCCAGTTAAATGCACTGGGAGAGTAGCAGTAGCTTTTAAGTGGATGTCCAAACACTGACGGAGTAAAGAACACGAATTTAAAAAAAAAAAAAAAAAAAAGAACGCGAATTTAAGTACGTAGCTTTTCCACTACATGTGCAGGGAGAGAAAGAAAAGGGGCGGGGGGTAAAGGTAACTCTGGCAATTCCTCTAAAAGGTAGGGCATTTTAATGTAGCACATGAATTTTGTTTTAAACTATCAGCCTTTCATCTTGACTCTGGTAAGGACTGCATTCACCACCACAAGCTGGTAAGTGACTATGGCAGAACTTCAAACTCCCGTCAGCCAAAGCATCGGGAGAGGGGAAAAAAATCAGAAATAAAGCTGGTAAGGGGCAGCTATAAATTTTGTTAATGCCTCTTGTTTAATTCTACCAAAAGATCACACAGCAGCACGATCCAGACTCAGTACATCTCCCAGTCTCCGCTCAGGCACATACATGGCCAAAATCCAATTTTTTTTTTTTACCCCAAAGATGTGGTTTTCATTAAACCAGCAAACCCAAGGAGGTTGCCTGTAAGACCACTAAATTAACCAACTCCTTCAGTTGCCCACTTCAGTTTCATAGGGTGACTCTAGAAGAAAACGACAGCATATAAGATGCAATTCTTCATTTAGAAATGAGAGCCCAGCCTGAAGGCAGAAGTCGTTATCTACAATTTAAATCACAACCCAGCAGCTTGTTAGGAGAACTTCATTACTCCCATCCATAACGAAAGCAACGCCAAGCAAGGAAAAAACAAAAGCATCAGGCACTGTAAACTGTGCTGTTCTTCATCTTGTTCCAAATGGCAGCCCGTGAAAGTTTGTGAAAAATATCAGCTGAATTCCCAACATCAAATACCAAAAGACATGTGCTAGGATACTCATAGCAGCACTCTTTGTAACCGAAAGTCTGAAACTTCCAAATGCTCATCAGCAGTGAGATGACCTGGTAAATTGCAGGACAGTCACACCAAGGAATATTACATAGCAAGAAAAACGAACACCTACAACTACATATAATGTGGATTCATCCTGTAAGCATCAAGTACAGTAAAAAAAGCCAGACATAAAACAAAGAAGAGACCAAAAGGGTAAGAACAGCCACAATGAATCAATGCTGTTAGAAGTCAGAGATCAAGGGGGGCTGGAAGATGCTAATGACAGGTTGGTTCTAGTGTCACAAATACACTCCACAGCTAACTCTACACTTCACCATCTGTGCACTTCGCTACAGGCATATTTACTGCAGTAAGAAGAGAGTGTGTGGGCCAGGGTGGGGTGGCACATGCCTGTAATCCCAGAACTCTGGTAGGCTGAGGCAGGAAATCCTCAATTAGAGCCCAGCCTGGGCAAATTGGCTTAATGAGACATTGTCTCAAAATAAAAAAATAAAACACGGGCTGAGGATGTATCTCAAGGGGAAGGCCCTGGGTTCAATCCCCAGCACTGCTATAAAGAAATAAACAAGTAAGTAGTAGGCATGTGTCAAGTCTAGAAACTTCCGGACAGTTCCTGAACACCTGCTGCAGATTTGTCTCGTGTTCTAGGATGTCACCACTTTCCTTGAACATAAAATTTACCACTGTGTAGTTGAGATAGCCCAATACAACTGGATTCAAACATTTGGGACGCGTAACAAAATGTTCCTGCAAAACAGAAAGTGTGGGCGGGAGGCAGGAAGGAGATGAATGAAGTCACTCAGGAGGGAATTTAAATGTGCAATAAGAAAGTGAAACCTAGCTTTACTCCATTACATCATGAAAGGGGAGTAGAACCCACACATGATACTATTAGCCTCATTATCATAGCAGAAAGCCTTAGGGATGGGAAATAGAGCTTGGCTACTGTGGCGGGGCAGAACCAGCACACGTCACCAACTCCCATCTCTGAACACCAGGTAGGTGACCCATGTGTGACAATTCTTATGGGTAAATCACCTGACCACACCCTGGGGCTTCCCCAGAAAACTCATTTAGGCTCCACACAGACACCCAACTAAAAGGGCATCACTGAAACGTTATCTATAACAAGGAGGTCAAATTAATACGTGACCAACCATAGGCAACTAACACTCACAAACCGCACACAGGAAAAGCCAAAAGCAGAGAGAGAGAAAGAAAAGGACAGGAAGCGGACACCCAAGCATCAGCAGCAACTGTACCCCCTGTGTGCTACGTTTTCTAATACTCCTCTCAAATTAAAAAATACAAGGGCCCTCACTTTAGAAAATAAATGTGCTTTTGGCAGAGCGGTTTCAAGCTTATAGACTGTAGTTCGTCTAGAAAACTTGTTGACTTTTCAAGAATGCTCCGGGTCATTGCGAAATACGATTTAGTGGTAAGTAAAGGATGTCAGCGCTCAACCACAGCTGCCACAGTGAAGTTTCTGCTTGAGCATTTATTTTCTTTCCTTAATCTCCTGCAGGGTGGGAAGAGGAATTAGACATTGAGTGAGCGCATGCCCAGTTTAACCCTAAGGCCCCAGACACAGCATTACCTGGGAGGACCCTGCTGTTGCTTCTCGCTAGAGCCCACAGTTATTTATGAATCTCTCTACATGCAATTACAGGGCCCTATAGCAATTGTGCAATGCCTTCTCTTGCACACACACGCCACTTCCCAGCTCTTCCGTCTCCACGTCACCCTCGGAGTTGTATTCTCAGTTCCCTCTGCCCTGCTTCTCCCCTGAGCCTCTAATAAGCATGGCATTCAAAAGCCCCCTTGATTGCAAAATTTTCAAGACTGTCCACAAGTCGGGGTGAGATGGGACTTCTATGGCTCTTTCTATCACGTAAGTAGTCGTGTCACAGAATTTACCAAATGCACGTTCTGCTTTCTATACGAGGAAGAACTTCCATCCTCAGTGAAATCTTCACCCTGTTGGGGCTGGGGGTATAGCTCAGTGGCATAAGCGCTTGCCTGGCAAGCGCAAGGTCCTGAGTTCGATCCCCGGTACGAAAAAAAAAAAAAGAAATCTTCACACTCTTGAAAAAAAGCCTTTCCTAGGAAAAGACTTGAGCAGGAGGCGCAGATTAAAATGCCAGCTCAACTCCCATGCCATTATGTTTAAGCAGTGTGTGTAAGAGAAAGACCAGAAAGAAAAATACAAAAAATTTTTATTATATCTATTTCTACCAAGCACGGCAGCACACTCCTGTAATACCTGCACTCTGGGAGGCTGAGACAGCGGGATCACAAGTGCAGACTAGCCTGGGCAACTTAGTGAGACTCTGTCTCAAGAAAAAAAGTTTAAAAAGAAAAGAGAGCCAAGCGTGGTGGCACATGCCTGTAATCCAGCACTCAGGAGGCTGAGGCAGGAGGATCACTGCAAGTTCAATACCAGCTTGGGCTACAAAGTAAGCTCAAGGTCAGCCTGAACTGCATAGCGAGACCTGTCTCAAAAAGACAAAAAGGAGGGTGATTAAGGGCTGGCAATGTAGCTCTGTGCAAAGGACCTGGGCTCAGTCCCCAGCCCCACAACTTATTTTTTAAACGGTGACTTTTCTTTGCTTTTGCAATGTTTTCCAGATTTTCTCCATTGAGTGAGGGTTGCCTGTGTCATTCAAAAACCAGAATCAAATGCTACAGAATACAGAAAACGTGGGGAGGAAGGTGTAAAGGCTCTGGGGCCCAGGGCATCTCTCAACTTGCTCAGGTCCGGTTCCCAAAGCCTCCTTTCACAGTCGCATCAAAGCTAAGGCGCTGTATAACTTTGTATTTTCTGTATTGTTTATGGCTTTTCTGGTTCATATGTCTCCATTCTTTTGTCTTTAAAATTTAAAAAAAAAAAAGCTAAGGCGCGTGGTCCTCTGAAAACCCCTCTGCCACTGGGGAAAACCATATGGCATTTATTACCCATCAGGGAGGCCGGCGACGCAGCGGTAACAGAGAAAAACTCCAAGCCTGTGATGCGACCTGCTTTTACCTGTTTTCCTTGCTTTTCAGTGGTGCTTTTGACAAACGGGCAGGGGGCTTTTTACAGGGAAGAACTGAACACTGTCCTCACACAGCCTGTAAGAATAAAACAGTGCCCAGCGCTCCCAGGGCAGGGAGAGACTACTGCAGGCTTCACCCACGCATGGCAAGCTCAGACCATGCTCTTTGACCCAGACCCCACTACAGGCAGAGAGGAGCCGCAGGTCCTACCAGCCCGGTGGTGGCCTATGGTAGACGAGATGGAGGACAACTGCAGATGGTGTCCACCAAGGGCCTCCAGAGGTGGAGGGTGTGGGTCCCTGGCTGTGCTACCAACAGCAGAAATGAACAGTCATGTCAGAAAGTGAAAACAACTTAATCCCAGCACCCTGGGAGACCCAGGCAGGAGTGTCACAACTTCCAGGTCAGCCTGCGCAACTTAGTAACTTAGCCAGAGCCTATCTCAAAATAAAAAAATAAAATAGGGTTGGGGGGGTAGCTCAGCGTAAAAGCTATTGGTTCAATCTCCACAAACAAACAAACAAACAAACAAAAAAGAGTCTTCGTCACTGTGTAGCGATGCTCATCGTACAGGTGTGGAAACTGAGGCTCAGGAGATGAAGGATCTCCTTCCTTAGCATCTTCTCTCCAGGGTGCCATGGTGCCTAGAGCAGCAGCTGCCTGGCGCACCCAGCCCAGGGGAGGGCAGTGCATGAGCACTGCGGTCTGGGAACAGGTGACACACGGGTGCCTGGCTGGTCTGGAGGGATGGGGCACCAGGCAGGCTGAGCACACTGCCGTGGACAGACGCAGGGGGAGAGCTAATCTACAAGAATCAGCCCCCGAAATAAAAAGCCTCCCACACACCCAGAGGTCCTTTCCCTCTCTCCCTCGTCTCTCACACCCCCAAGCAACATGCAGAAGCTAATTTCTAAAGCTCAGGTCTGGCCCTAATTTCTCAAACAGAAAAAAATTTTTTTCAAAGCGAAACGTTTTAAAATTGTATGAACCTTCGTTTCTCACCTGCAAGCAGGGATCAGCACATTTCCCGCACAGAGCCAGGCAGCAACTTGGCAGTCTGCTTGCCTTTCGGCAGTGAGATGTCCGGCAATTGAACTCAGGACCTTGCACTTGCCAGGCAGGCACTGTGCCGCTGAGCTATATCCCCAGCCCCTGAGATGCCCATTTATTCTAAGGCAGAAACAAACCTACAATATAACATTCTCCTGACACTTTTTCCTGTATTTCCCCACATTCCTTTCCCTTTTATTTTTCCTCTTTTCTGTTGGCCTTGCACACATGGCAATCCTCCTGTCTCAGCCTCCCTAATGAGGGATTGCAGGTACATGCCACCATGCTTGGCTCTGTTCTGCTTTCTTTATATCCATCCCCGAGCAGAGCTGCAAGAGGACTGACTGGGATACCTGAGACCAGACGCCTTCACAGACTCAGTCCCCAAAACCAGAGGAACCTCGAAGAATGCTCTGGACACCTGCGCCACCGATGTGCAGCGCTGGCCCCAGGAAGGAGCCAGGGGACTGTAGGAGACGAGGAGGGAAAGTAAAAGTTGAGAGAACCAGGGAGCAAAAGGAGAGCTTGTCCCCTTTCGGTCCTTCTGGGTGACCGCTGTCTTATTCATTATATGCTAGGCACACACCTGGCCACTGCCATGCAGCTTCTGTTTCTAAGGCGCTGGTGAAGGATCATAGAAATCTTGCCCCGTTAAGTCCATTGTACAGCAACATCTTCATGTTATGTTTCTTTCAAAAAGTCCAAGGAAAGTAGACTCCCTATAGTATTTGACTTAAAACAGTTAAGTGCACGTCTCATATATTCTGCAGGATAAAAGACTCACAAATATGCACAGGGTGATCAAAGTTAGATAAAATATAATCCTTCTACTTGAAAAATCTCAGGTAGCATCTGAGAATGGTGACACACACCTATAATCCCAGCCCTCTGGGAGGCTGAGGCAGGAGGAACATCAGTTCAAGCCCAGACTGGACAATACAGTGATTTAGTAGGACCCTGTCTGAAAATTAAAAAGAAGCAGAGAGGGGATGTAGCTCAGTGTAAAGGCTCTGGGTTCAATCCCCAATACCACACGAAAAAAAAATCAAATGTAACCTTATATTCTTTCTTTCCATCTGTCTGATTTATTCCACCTAAGGCAGGTAGCTTCCCCCTGAAATAAAGATTTCTTTGCACAGTTTTTATCAACATGAAATAGGGAACTGACCTGCAAATCCTAATCCCCTGCCTCTCATCTCTCACTCCTCGGAACTCTGGCTGGAAAGTGGGTCAAGGGATGTGGGCACTGCGTGTCCGAACCCCTCCAGGCTGCACTAGTTCCCCTCCAGCCAGCCCCCACGGACCTGACCGGCCTCCTCCCAGCACCCATGGACTCATTTCCTCCCTTGCAAACGTTCAAAGCTCTGTGTTGTTCGCCAGCTGGTAAGGCTGAGCGAATCCTCATAAATCAGCGGGGCCAGGAGCAAGGCGCACGGTGGCTCGTCCTCAACACGCAGAGCAAACAGGCGTGCTCTGGGTTCACAAAAGGATATTCACACGTTCACAGACGTCCCCTTTCATCCTGCGATCACAGCGCCGTCTGATGAACTCTGTTCCTGGCCACCCCCCAGGGCTGCACAGAGGGTGATGCCGGGCCAGCGTCTGGCTGCCAGGGTTCAAGGCAGGGCTTCACCACTACACAGGGCTTTGCGAGTCACTGAAGTCCCCCAGCATCCTGTCTGTAGCCAGGGACACAGCAGAGGGCTGGCAGGAGGATTAAGGAGGATGCACTAGGGGGGGCTCTAAGATGTCAGTGCTCGGCTGCACTTCTGACCCAGCTCTGACAGGAAGGCTGGCTATAAAGTGAGGGTAGGGTCGCCATCCTGTGCAACTCTGGGGGTCCATTAACTTCTCAGAGAGACCCTGAGATGAGCTGATCAAAAGCGTGCCACACAGCGGGGGTGTGGTGGCACACGCCTGTCATCTTAGCACTTGGGGAAGCTGAGGCAGGAGGACAGCAGGTTTGATCCCAGCCTGGGCAATTTAGCAACTTAACAGAGACCTTGTCTGCAAGTTTTAAAAAAGTAAAAAGAACTGGGGATGTAGCTCAGTGCAACGACATGGGTTCTATCTCCAGGACCACTACCTGGTTTGACAGAACCAGGTTTTTTTAAATGTGGGTACTTGGTTAGCTTGTATGTCTGCCACTAGCAAAGTGATAAATGCTTCTCACATTGCCATTTTACTGGCGAGACTGGCAGCCAGCAAGAAGGAAGAGCTCTGGGTCGATGCCCTGAAACTCCAGCAGCCTGTGCTCAGTTTTGCTCTGGCAGCTGAGGAAGCCAGTGTTACCCCTCAAGCGTTCAAAAAAGAGTCAAAATCAAAAATCTTATGCAGAAAAGCAGAAATATTGTTAAAACCCAGAAACTGTTCTATGGGAGTAAGCTGATTCCAATTTGCATTCTACGGTATGGAACAGCAACCGCTACTGGAGATCAAACTACCAATCCCTTTATAGCTTTGATTCCTCTCAATTCTTGGCACATAAGCCTATTATTCCCATGTCACTGGTTTCAGAAAAAAAACCTTTCAGAGAAGGTAAGAAAGTCTCCTGAGGTCACATCACAGAGTCACAATTTAAGCCTGGGCCAGGCATGGTGGTGTAGCCCTGTAATTCCAGCACTCTGGGAGGGTGAGGCAAGAGGACTGTAAGTTCAGGTCTGGCCTGGGCAATTTAGTGAGACTCTGGAAATATAAAAAGGGCCAGGGATGTAGCTCAGTGCAGAGGCCCTGGGTTCAATCCCAAGTATAGCCCCAAGAAAAAGAAAAAAAATTAAACCTGGGCCTATAGGATCCCACAGCCCACACAAGTAACTTAGGACACTCCAGGCTCTACAAGCACCCTCTGATCCGTTCCAAGTCTGAGTAAGTCAGCTGGACCCCCAGTCCCAGACAGGGTGATCAAGGAGGATAGTCACACAGGGAGGACAGTGACTGACAAGGGACAGAAGGCTGCTCCAGCCTGTCCTGAAGTCCTATTTCACTTTGGCTAAGCACTGCCTCTGACCCCACTACTTCCAAACCACATATGCTGATGCTGACCCAAAGACATCCTCAAAGACCCATCAGAATGCTTAAAGGCTGCTGGATGGAGTCAAGGCTCACAGAACATCCCTGCCACCAGTATCTACAGCACCCGGCCTGGAGTTTCTGAAAATCCTGCCTAGTCCAAAGGGCATAGAAATTCTGGGCTTCTTCCTTCCTCCATGCTCCCTGTCCTGTCCCCCAGTGCCTGGCTCAGATCTCTTGCTCGTAAGAAGAAATTCAAGAAAGCATAAGTTGTACCCAGAGGCCCAGGGAGGCACCAGCTGCCCCCAGGCTGGACACAAAGGACACTCTGCCTCCCACCTTTCATGCATCTTAACTGGCTTCACGCCAGTGCCACGGAGAAACAGGATCAAATCCCAATTCCCCAATCACTTCCTCAAAGGAGCTCCCATACTCCAACCTGCACCTAGCAGCACCACCTCCTTCCAGCCACAGCTGGAGGAGGGGAAACTGATCTCCCGCTGGGATCGCAGCCCCATCCTCAGCCCAGCACTGCCTAAGGAAGGTCCTGAGAAACCAGACACCGCTGCTCATAGCGGGCCACAGCAGCGTCTCATGGGCCTCAGTGTCTGCTTGCTGAGCCAGCCAAGGACTGGAATCAGCACTCGGCGAGATTCAGGGGGCTGTGCGAGTGAGGGGACTGATGGATTCACTGCCTCTGGTTCCAAGGGGGGGATCCAGCTGTGGCCCAGGGGAGTTGGATGCTGGCTGAAGTGCATACCAAGTGTCACAACAGAAGCGGCCCAAAGGATGGCTGTCCCTGGAGCAGACAGTTCCTGAGAAGATAGGATGCAAATGTGTGTCACTCACAGTGCTAAAGACATGGAAGACATTAGCTAGGCTTCCACTGGGACAGCAAACTTCAAGGCCACCTAAGTACAGGCGCTGAATTCCTCAGTCACTGTGAAAGACCCTTAGGCAGCCACCAAGACAGAGTCATTGTACTGACCAATATGGAATGTATGCCTTCAAAAGACAGCCCGCCACAGCACCTATAGAAATGCCACATAAAATCAGAGATCTGGCCTGTGATTTCAAGGTACTCATTGTCCCCTCCCCAGAGCAGAGAAAAGAAACTCCTACATAACACACAGCGGGATGCCATCGGAACAGATGGGGGCCTTTAAGCTCCTACTGTGCACCACAGCAGTCTGAGTAAACTACCTCTGCCTTCTCATCTGTATTGCAGAAGACTAATAAAAGCACCCACACTGCTGGTGAAAGGGTAAGTTGATTTGGCCTTTCTGACTACTGAACCCTAAAAATGTATTTCTTCATCCAGCAATTCTACTGTAGGGAATTTATATAAGTAACTGGACATGGAAACCAAAACAGCATGAGGAGACAACTTCCTGATAAACTAGACTTGGACCTGTGTGTGTGTGTGTGTGTGTGTGTGTGTGTGTGTGTGTGTGTGAGAGAGAGAGAGTAATAGAAAGAGAAAGAGAGGCAGACAGGAGAGAGAAAAAGACTACAGTCCCAAAATTTGGGGCCTAACACCTAAAAAGATACCTTGGCTATCACCTAGACTAGAAAAGGTACCAAGGTCTGAGGGAAGCTGAGGATCACCTCAGTCTGACAACGTCAGCTTCAAGATGTCTATGAGAACCCTGTGCATGGAGCATGACTGTAGCCCCAAATACTAGGTGAACTGAGGCAAGAGGATCACTCGCACCCACCAGCAAGACCCTATCTCAGATTAAAAAACACACAAAACCCCTAGAACAAGAGGTCTCTCCAGTACCGCAGCAGAAACGTGAGTGGCGCAGCTGAGGACGGACCCGCAAGTGGGAGGGAAAGGACGAAACTGGGGAGCTGTGAGCAAAGAGATGACGCTCCAAACCACAAACCTGGGCTGTCACCCCAGACGGCACAGAGAGCAGCAGTCCAGGAGCAAGGTGTGGGCAGGACAGCGCTCTCAGGGTGGAGAAGAGAAGGGTCCCCGTGGGGGGACGCCAGACGCAGGCAGAGCTAAGCAATGACTGAAGAACAGAAGGCACTGGCCATGCACTGTGAGGAGGAGCGCAGAGCTGCGCCCCTGCTGCTCCAGGCCACTGACTGTTGACCACCAGACGGAGGCATGGCGGTGTCATCGGAGGCCTTGGCAAAGCAGTTCGCAGGAAGCAGTGACCTGGGCAAAAGACGGAGTGGGTTTAAAGATGGGACATGTGAAGGAGAGCTGCAACACAGAGGGACGGGTCAGGGGCGGCCCCAGAGGGACAGCAGAGGACCGCTAAGCACCAGTCTCTCTCAGGAGGTGGTCATTTGTGTGCCAGCGGAGCCACCCAGAAGAAAGACTAGAAAGACGCAGTAAGTGGCTGAGCAGAGTGGAGGGTGGCCAGCATGACGGCCTGCAGGGTCATTCCCAGAGAGCTGGCTTGAGACAGTCACCGGGAGGTTTATCTACAGGGACTCAGGTCTGGGCACAAGGACTGAAGGTGAGCAGGTGGGGGTGCGGTGGCCATCATAAATCGTATCATAATGTGCTGGTGAGGCTGTGGGGCCAAGGATCCCTTCTGCAGCTACTGGTGGGACTGTCCACTAGTGCAACTGCTATAAAAACCA
This sequence comes from Dinomys branickii, assembly GCA_004027595.1. Classification (NCBI taxonomy): domain Eukaryota; kingdom Metazoa; phylum Chordata; class Mammalia; order Rodentia; family Dinomyidae; genus Dinomys; species Dinomys branickii. Next base: position 73,035 of record PVLD010003381.1, on the reverse strand, counting down.
GTGCGGAGATTCCTCAAAAGAACAAAAGCCAGAAATTCCTTTGGACCCAGCTACTCCCCTCATAGGCATCTTCCTGAAAGAACTAAAGATATTATAGTCACAGTAATGTCTGTATACTTATGTTTCCAGTAGTGTTTCATAATAGTTAAATCCGGGCAGTGGCCCTTATGCCCATCAACAGGTACGTGGATAAGGAGCATGTGCTATTTACATAGTGGAGTGCTGCTCTGCCGTAAGGAAGGGTAAGCTTTAGTTATTTGTTGGAAAATGGATATGCCTTGAGACCATATGCTAAATGAAGTAAGTCAGATACATAAGCTTAAAGATCATATAGTTTCTTTACAAATGATTTAAAGCACATAATAGCAGATAACACAAAATAGGGACATACAATCTTACACAAATGGCAAATGGATCTAGAGATGGAGGAGGGGGAGGTGAAGGAAATGTAAAAAGAATTAAGTTGTGCTATTTACATGCACCAAACCTGCATGATGCCTGTAATCATTATGCCCCGCAAACATGTAGTAAAAAACATTAGAACAACTTCCCGTCTGTTGGTTTCCAATTACTTGGTAGAATTAGAAAGTAAGGCTATCAGCTAAGAAAAAGGGAGGAAGAAAGGATAGGGAAAAAGGGAAAACGGCAGAAAATAGCAAACACTCTTCCAGAAATGATGGGACGCTCCCCTTGAGGTCCAAAGAAGCACAACGGGGAATAACTGTTTCAACTCTCCACTACTTATATGTCCTCAAAATTTTTCAGAAGCATGGGGAAATCTCATGCAACTTCTAAAAGCCTATAGCAAGCCTGGGCCTGCATGGGTGCTTCCTTCCTAGAAAGGGAGTCTTATCCTTCACCTGTTATCTGGACAGAGGTGGCACATTTCTTGGTCAAGAGCCAGAGCCTTTGCATATATTCAGTTGTGCAGGTCATACTGTTGCAATTGTACAATTTTGCAATTGTAGAACTAAAGCAGCCCAGACAGTAATAAGAGAACGGGCTGGACTGAGTGGCACATGCTTGTACGCCTCATGCCTCAGAAAGCTGAGGCAGGATGAGTACAAGTGTGAACACTGGCTGGACAACCTAGCAAAATCCTATCTCAAAAATATGTTTTAAAGAGCTGGGATAGCAGCTAATGATTGATCACAAAGGGGTTGGATCTCTAATACCACAAAAATAAGTAAATAAAAATTTTAAATGGACATGGCGATGTTCCAATAAAATTTCTCTTGACAGCAATAGACTGTGGGCTGGATTTGGCACTTAAGATATAGTTTGCCAATTCCAGTTACCTAGAACACAATCATCTTCTAACGATTATATTACAGCACCTTATCTTCTTACCAACATGAAAAATATTATCTAATAAAAGGAAGGCCTAAATGAAATTCAGATCTTAAGGGACAACTGGATTTAAATTCCCAGTAGAGGCAAACCTTCAAACAACTGGTTCATATACCATAGTTCTTTTAATATAACACTACAAATATCTTTCTCTGTGATTTCAAAGTATAATGAAAACATTCCACTCCCCCACACTGCATTCCTCTGAGATGATCATACCTATTTGCAAAACAGATACTAGCAGACAGATAAAGGCTCATGTTGAAGTACTGAGGGCAGTATTTTACATCTGCCCTCTACATCTTAATCAACAAACACAAGCACAAACCAGCTTGAAAAATCCAGGTACTCAACATTCCAGGAACTAATATTCTGGTTACCAACAGGGGCACAGAAGTAAGATTCCTACCTTCAGAATACAGGACATAACTTTAAATGGGGTGACTCTTTTTCAAGTTTAGTTCTGTCACTTTCTCTATAAAAACTCTTTGTATCCTAGTTCCTGGGGGACCTCAATCTTCAACGCAACTCATCCAGGTCTCATGGATTCCATGGCTCTGAGCAGCACTGTCTGGAAGAACTTATTGCACAGACTGAAATGTTCTACATCTGCTCTGCCCAACAGGGTGGCTGGCCAGCCCATGCGGCTAGTCAACACTTAAAACATGGATACTATCATTGAGGATATTAAGACTTAATTTCAGGGCTGGAGGTACAGCTCAGTGGGGTAAGTGCTTGCCGCTAAGCACTAAGGCCCTGAGTTCGATCCCCGGTCCCGGTAAAAAAAAAAAAAAAAGACTTAATTTCATGGAACTTCATTTAAATTTGAATGTAAGTAGCCAAAATACGTTACTGGCTGCCATGTTTGATAGAACATTAAGAAAAAAACGACAATGAAACATAAAACAGGTGTTGCTTGTTCTTTTTCATCTTGCTGCCCAAATGCCACATCATAAAGGAATAATCTTTGCTTTACAACAGTAATAATGATGGTCTTGTAAAGACATGCTCCTTAGCAAAAACACAACAACAAAATACTAAAAAAACCAAAAAAAACAAAATTTCTCCCTCAACCGTTTTTCTAAGAAGAACAACCATTTCACTTCCCACCAGCCAAGGTTACTAACCAACATGCCAACATTCAATGGAAGATAAAGCCCCACAGAGAATGAAGAACAAGATTCCCTGTATAGGAATTAAATTGTTGGCAAACAGAGCCCCAAATAAATCCCTGTGGAACATCAGCTTCACCATCCTTGTGGGATATAAACATCACCACACTGGTGGTGCCAATCTCTGTAATTACCTTGCACTGTGTGCTGGCAGCCGGCACTAGGACAGGCAGCAACAGGCCGGATACTAATTACCTCTCCTGCACAGGCTGTTCCTCATCCCCTTACCAGAGCCAGTCCCACGGCAAGGGCTTAGGCCAGTCCGGCCTTAGAGATGTAAGTGATTTCTGGGGACACCAGGAGCAAAGGAGGTCCTGATGAAAAATCCATGTTCTTTGCGGGAGTTTGGTTTCCTTCCACGCCACTGAAGGATCCGGGACAGTCCAGAGGTTTCCGCCTACCCCTACACAGGGTATACAATACACACGTGGTATACTATATCCCAGCTGTACTTGTTTTATATATCTGTCAAAATCAAGACACTGTGAGTCCTCTTGGATTCTTCTCTCCTTTCCTTACCTCCCAGCACCTCAGCAGAGCCTGAGTCCCTCCACTTCCTCCCACTTCCGCCCTCTCTCTTCTGGACATTGGGTCTGAGCACAACAGCCAGCCAGAAGCCTGACCTCTTCATCAGGTTCCCAGCTCTGCCGCCTGTTGCCTCAGACAGTCCTCTAACTTTTCTGTGCCTCAAGCCCCTCATAAAATAAAATTTAAAAAATGGAAATAACAGCAGTTACGCTTGATGGGGTCACCAAGGATAAAGGGAGGTACTCACAGGAAACACTCCAGGCAGAATGCGCCTGTCCAAGCCCTCTCTGGAAGAGCACCCTCTTGGTTTCAAAACGCTCTTTAATTCCCACCATACTTAGAATGAAATCCAACATACTTAGAATGAAATCCAAACTCCTGCCCTAGACCTCATCTCCTTCTGCTCCTCCAGCCCGGTGCCATCCTGTTTCTGCTCTGGAACACTCGGCATCCAGGTTCTTTTGTTCACTAGCCTGCTCTTCCTAGGGTTAGCAGGGACCTGATTCACTGAAGGTTCTATGCACAGGACCTAGAGCAGCACCTGGCTTTACTAAATGCACAGAGCACACTGTAATGACAGAAGGTTCCATGAGTGAATGAATGAGGCCATGTGGCACAGACCATAGGGTCATTGTGATTCCCAGCCCAGATCCCCTTCTATGAACCAATGCTTGCCTCAGTTGCCGTTGGCAGACACCCTCCAGCAGTCAGTCCAGGCCACACACAGCTGCCTTGCTCAAGATCATGCTGGGCCTTGGGCTGAGAAACCATCTGTGAAGGGGTATGAAGGCCTGGCCATCTCCAGCATCCAGTCCTATGCCCTCTGCTCCCTTCTCAGGAACAGACCTGAGGGCACTCCTAGGAGACATGCCACACACTGACCTCTGTCTCTGAGGCTGCTTCCAGCTAGGCCAACCTGCCACAAACAATATCCTGTGCAGGTGAACCTTGGCTCACATCCTACCTGGGCCTGTAAAATAGTAAGCTGTACAGGTCTACACACTGGGTACCTTTCTGCCTGTGCTACTGGATCCCCTCTTCTGCCTGAACTGACAACTGTTAAAAGTCTGGTGCCCAGAGCTCACACTAAAACCCCACTTACTGTTGGGGTTTTAGACTTGCTTCCTGAGTTCATCAGACTATACATATTCATAGGAAAGGGTTCAACGACCGTCTAAAATCTGCTCCCATTGCCTCTCCCCTAGGACCTCCTCATTTCTTACTCCCTATCATTCATATCCATTCACAGAGGATTCAGAAGCACACGCAGAAATCTTTAAAGTGAGCACTGGAACCCCACACTCTTGGGCTACATTTTTCTTATAACTATGGCAAGATGCTCAGAGCTATTTCCTATGCAATCCTCAGATTCTGCAGACAAGCTACAGCTTCTGTCCCACAGTTCTCAGGAAATCCAATTGTCCAAACGCTTTATTGGTGACATTCTGGAGCTGCCCAGATGGGCCACAGCTTTCCTTGTGCAGTCCTGCACACTACACTACAGATGTGCGTCCACAGGGCACAAGAGCGTGGCCAACCAACAGCTGTCCAGCCCACAAGTGCTCTTTGTGTCAAGGATGAAAGACTGTGATTAAAAGGTGAAACAAACAAAACAGCCCCTGGCAGCAGAATTCAGGATTTGCTTTCTGGAGCACACTCCATCCCCACAGTCACAGTGTCCTGTACTCAGCTCCCTCTCCAGGCTGCAGCGGTGACTTCAGCAACACTGGTGTCAACGAGGCCTAATCAGAGCAGCGCCTGAGAATTTAGCCTCACTGTCACCACGCATTAAGCAAACAATCAAGCAAGCCTGAGCATATCGTTAGCAATCCCAGGTATGAAATTCAGCCTGGAAATGCAGCTCAGCCCGCCAGAACAGAGGAGCATCCACACAAACCTTAGTTTCATGCTCCTATGTGAAACAAGACCCAAAATACCTTTTTCTGGCAATCCCCACTTCAACTACACAATTAGTCATTCCCTTTTCCATCTTCCCCCAGCACGTGTCAAGCCTCTCAACCACACTCCTCAGCGTACGTCATGATAAGTGAATTTTTATGTATTGTGTTCTGTTTTACCCAAAGTCTGAATTCCTTCAAATTTGTCCTCTTCATTCAGCATGCACTCCCTGTGGCCAGCACAGTACCTACACAAAGTACTCAGAAGAGACTGATGGAAAAGACAATGAAGTCCTTGATTCTGCTGGGTGGAATAACAATACTCTAATACGTTTTGACGTTTTGTAGGCAGTAGTAAGTGTTAACAAGCAGGCACAAAGGACAGAATCCAATTCCCCAGAGGAAGCCACTGTGAAGTAACAGCTCTCCGCTCTTGGACAACACAGGGAACCACCGATGTAACCCAACTACAAAGGTGAAATCAATGTCCTACATTGTGTGCAGCAATTAGAGGTCCTACACCATCTCCAGCGTGTCCTGAAACCTCTGGAAACAGGGTCTTTAGCAGAAGTAATCAGATAAAGTAAGGTCCTAGTGGAAAGGTACATCCTAATCCATCCAGCAGTGACCACATAAGATGGCCAGCATACACACACAGACACACAGAGGGGAAGATACCGGGTGGCAATCACAGCAGAGACTATAGAGAAATATGTCTACAAGGCAGCGTAAAGGGTGAGTACAACCACCAACATGCAGGAGAAGGGCAGGAGCTATGTCCTAGGGCCTTCAGAGGAGCACGCTCTGCCAGGACCTTAATCTCAGACTTCTGGCTTCCAAACATGTGAAAGAATAAATGTCTGTTGTTTCGAGCCACCCAGTTTGTGGTAATCTCTTACAGCAATCCCAATAAACTACCTAGATAGAAAGACCTCTATTTTCTTAACCAGTCATAATAAATATATACACGTTACTGGGGAGGATAAACTGGTTTAGCCTTCTAAACATGTATCTAAACCTCAAAGTGTATTTCTCAATCTACTAACTCTACTTTAAGGATTTATATAAATAAGTAGAGAGAGGAACAAAAAACCAGCAACAAGAATGACTACTATACTACTTCCATCAGTAAAATGAAAACTTAAAAACTAATACACTACAGATGTTTATCACAGCTTTATTCATAATCACCAATGAGGAGAATTAACCAAGATGCCGTTCAGTAGGTGAATGGACAATGAACGGTGGAATATCTAGACAATCCCCCTTGCTAAAAAGAACTAAGCTATAAGGTCCATACAGAAACATGGAGGAAACTTAAGTGCCTACCAGCAAATGAAAGCAGCCAAGCCGAAAAACCCGTACCCTGTGTGGTTCCAATTATGTAACAACCTAGAAAGGCAGAACTAGGATGTCAGTAGTTGGCAAAGGTTGGGGAAGATGAGTAGACAGAAGGAGGCATGAACAGAAAGAGGACAGACCAATTTAAGGGCAGTGAAACTGCTCTCTGGGATAGCACAATGCCATACACTATATGATGCCACACGTCCAAATCATGGAACACATCAGACTGAGAGTGAACCCTCCTGTAAGCTGTGGTAATAACAGTGTGTCAACGTAGGTCCGCTCATTTAACAAGGGTCCCACTCTGGTGGGAGAAGTTGGTAAAAGAAGAAGGTATACATAAAAAGGGTAAGTACTGTATGGGAAAATTCTATACCTCCCACTCAATTTTTCTAAGAACCTAATACTACTTTTAAAAAATAAAATCGACTAAAAATATCCTAACCTAAGCAACAACAAAGATTGGTAAAATAAATTAATTTTGGTCCAACAAGCCAATGGGACATTTGGTAGAAAACAAGAGTACTCATCCACCAAGAGATTATGCAATGCATGCGACTTATATACACAATTCCACAGAGTGCCACATACCCCTTTCTCACCACTGGGACAAAATTGCCAGCCCCCACAGTTCCAGGCTACAGTTTGCTGGCTCCAGCTCAGAAACAGTATGGCCAAGAGACCAGAAAAAGGAACAGCCACTCATCCCATCATAGCCCAAGAAGCAGAGAAAGAAGGGAGGGGCCAGGGACAAAAATGCACCCTTCCAGGTCACGCCCCAGGGACCCCCTCCAACCAGGTCCAGCCCCTAACAGCACAGTCAGCTGCTGAATTTTATCTGTGAGTGAATCCACTGAGGAGGACAGCACCCCATGAGAATGTGGGAGGTGGGGAAATTTTAGATCTAAACCCTAACAGTGCAGAGTTGCCCTGAGTAAGAACAAGTTAGAAACAGACGCAAAACCACTAGATGAACATTCTAATTGCTAGCTAGCATTTCAGAGGTGCTTCCTGTATTGGGTACTAATCATACCCTCATACAAGTAAAGAGTTTCTTGGTCGCCATAAACTAACCAGGACAAGGCACAATCAGCCAAAACCAAAATAAAACAACTGGTAGAAAAATTAAAACACGGAAGGTTCAGTATTTTAACACACATTTTGAGGCATGTAAAAGACTACTAAGAACACCCACTTTGTAGTCTAGTGGCTTTGAAGAATAAAGAAGAAGAAATAGGCTCAAAACACTGCAAGTAAGACCTGATGACACAGAAGTGAAAATCTCTTCCCCAAATTTTACAGAGCACTGGAGTAAATTATCGAGGATAACAGAAGTCTCTCTTCCTCCCCACTGATTATTAACATCACGAACCATTTCCTGTCTTGGATTATAAGAACCATGCCTGCTTCAACTTACTGTTGGAGTCTTTTCAAAAGTCATCACATAATATTATCTTACATCTTAATAGAGTCAAGTATATCCTGTACTGCATATTCACACCCAAGCAGCACATGCACTGCAGGGTAGATACACATACATATGGGCAAGCACATACACAAACACACATTAGCACACGTATAGAACTTTATGTCTTGAAAATCTACAGGATAAAATTTTGTAAGTATTTCCATTTGCAAATAATAGCACCACGCGGTCATTTTGTGTAGTAACAAAACATGGTGACAAGAATATCACCTTACTGTTAAAACAATCCAATGTATGGACTCACACTCTACATCTAAGAAGTGGAGAAGCTACAAAAAGCAAGAAATGATAATGGCAAAACAAAATGACAAACTAACAAAAGGAAAGCCATTAGCATTTATAAATATATTCCAAAGCAGGTGGTCTGCAGGGCAGGGAGAACAATAAAGGAAAACATTTCTGCCAAGTCTGCGTAAGACTAAAGGGACAGAAAATACCACCACAAAGAAAGAAGTGGATATGAGCAAAGGTAAGGAAGGCTGTGTTTTGTTTTTGTTTTGTTTTGTTTGTGGTACTAGGGATTGAGCCCAAGCCCTCACCCATGCCCTCACCCAGGCAAACATACTACCACTGAGTTACGTCCCCAGCCCAAACAAGTGTCATTTGTCAGGCTTTTTCCTAATTACGCTACTAACATGCTACACAAAGTTTAAGATATTCATTAAATATAAGAGAACAAAACTGATTTAAGAAGTATAAAATATAAATGCTAAAGTAATAAATGGAAGAAACTCAAAAAGCTTCCAAAAGTATTTCCAATCAACCCTAGAGGCTTAGATCTTCATAGCTTCATATGAGTTTATTCAAATTTCCAAGATATAGATGATGCCTTGTGATGAAAATCTGTCTTGATTAAAACATTTGGAAACAATTCCAGATCACTTCAGAAAAGAATGCAGTCCTACTATCAAAAATTAATACTCCGAGGACAAAAAGGGACAACTAATTATCAAAACTGTGTGAACACCCAGCAAAAAACACTATGATCCAAAACACAGTAGTAGGACACCAGGTGACTCCAAAAGGTCTAGAATCAAATAGATTTTACACCAGAAAACAGAATCAAAGATAGGGAAACATATGCAAAAATCATCAATTAGTCAATGGAGAAAAACCAACCATATGCCACAAAACAAAAGATGACAAAGAAGTATTTCAAAAGATCCAATGCTCATTTTTGGTTCTCCAGAAAGGACCAAATCCAAGCTAGAAAGTCACCTAATTAAAATAATGTTAAAGTTACAGCCAAGATGGTTATCATCAGCACAAATCACTACTATTCCAAAAGCTGAAGACAGTTCAAGGTCATATAAAACAGAACCCCAGCATACAGAGATTAGAAGGGAAAGACAAACATTATTATTGGCAGACAGCTCTATTTTATTTATTTATTCAATTTTTTTTTGTCTCTTTCAGACAGGGTCTTGCTATGCAGTTCAGGCTGACCTTGAGCTCACTTTGTAGCTCAGGCTAGTCTCAAACTCGTGAAGATCCTCCTGCCTCGGCCTCCCAGGTGCGTGCTGGGATTGCAGGCGTGCGCCACCACGCCTGGCCTGACAGATGGCTTTATATCTAATCTAAAAAGCACAGAAGATATAGTAGAGAAATTATTAGAAGAAAATTACAGTATTTAATGTGACTATAAGTTCAAAATAAATATCCAGAAATCAATAGCTTTTCAATTTACCAACAATTACAAGTTTAAGAAGAAATGTAATCCAGGCTGGCCTAGAAGTCACAGTGATCCTCCTGCTTCAGCCTCCAGAGTGCTGGGATCACAGGCATGCATCACCTGCCCCAGTTGTTCATATGTTCAAGAGTTGAAATTATGTTTGACATGCACCCTTTGATGTTCAAACTATTGAGTTAAGAGTCTTCACCTCAAAAGGACTAAAAGTGGTAGAGAGGAATGAAAGAGAGGAGAGTGATGCATAGAAAAACAAATATAAAAAGATTATCTTATATTGAGAATGTTCCTGAGCAAGATTCAGGAATAATTCAACAGTGGTATTAAGATACAGAGAGATGTGGATCTGTGTTCTTACTGCTTATCATTTCTTCACATAAACACCACCCCGCCCCTCCTTGTGGCCCCACTTCAGGGCTAGCCTGCTCCTCAAGGTGTCCCCAGCCCCAGCTCCAGCACCACCCGGGTCAGCTCCTTACGAAGTCCTTTCTCTAGCACTCAGCATCAAAGTAAATGGCCTTGTGTCTTTCAGTGCTGTGCAGTGAGGCCTGAGGCTATGCAAGATCTGAGGCCAACTGCCCCGGAGGTTTGCAGACCAGAAGCCCTGGAGCCTGGCACCCAGAAAGACTTGCTGATTAAGAGACTTGCAATTCTGCTTGCACGGCCCTCAGTAAGTTTATGGTTTCAAAAAAGTGGGGAAAACAGCCACATCAAAAAGGTGATGAGTTTTTGACTCAGCTCCAGCTTTTTTAAATATGATGTTTCTAAATAAAGTAAATGGATACTCCAGAGAAAGAGCTAAAGGAAGGTCACTGGGCAGCGCAACTTCTTGAGACTTGATAAATCAAATAAACAATCAGGCCAGCAAAGAGAAGCAGAGAGAGCATTACAGACCCGGGCTCCTTTTTGTCTTTCCATTAAGGAGCTGTTCTTTTAAACAATGAGCCCATTCAAAGGGGGCTTTAAAAAATCCCTGGAGGAGGCGTCTATCTCCAGAACCCAAAGGGTCTCTCACCCCTTTCTCCTGCCTGTGCACACTCAACCTCCAGAAAGACTTTCTGCCTACATTTGGATGGGAAACCCTTTGATCAGTAGATCCAAGGAGGGAGAAAACCCTGACTCGAGTTACTCGGGAATTCTACTGGTAGCAAAGGGGGAGACAAAATTAAAGGCCCCACAGAGAACGCAGGTGCTCTCAGGTGGGACTTTCCTCTTGCACAGAGCAAATGTAGCAGTTTGGGGGTTTGGAAACATTTATGGGGAACTAACTGAACACCCTCCAAAGGCTGGGTTTCTGACCACGGCCCTCCTTTAATTTAGCATTTGCCTTATTGTCTCGGACCCCACTACGCTAAACTAACCGAACAGTCAGCATGTATACCGTCCCATCTTATCTTCCATTTCTTTTTTAAAACTTTGGCTCATACATATTCCCCCAACACATTAAAAACACACTAAACATGCTACGACAGTTATCCATGTTACCTACAACCCAGATTCTAGAACAGCGACCCAGGTTTGCATATTTGCTTCTGTTAATTGTAAAGGAATAAAGCAGAAATAACTAAATTCTCCCTCAACCTATCCCTTCAAAACTTATTCCTTCTTTTCCTTTCCCAAAATATAAAACTAGCAAAGAATTGAAGTTGGTGTTCATGTTCCCTGTGGGTTTTGTGTTTGTTTGTTCTTATTTCTTGCCTATGATATTAGTATTACCTTTTGTATTTTAAAAACGCGTAAAAGGCAACCTTTTCCCCTATTTCCAGCCAACATCAATTTAGTATGATGAACTCTTCAGAGGAAGAACTGAACTCCCTGCCCACTCCGGGCTCCCCCTAATATATGTGTGGAGGGACGTTCCCCTGGAGATCATACGCCATGTAAAAAGTGAGTGTCTACCACTGAGCTACAACCCAGCTTCAGGTGTCTCAAGAGTGATCAACCTTGTCAGCAAAGACTCACGACATAAGAGAACCTCTGCTGTGATATCCTATAACTTGATTGAGTCCCTGATTTTCTAATCAAGGAGATTATGGGACCACAGAGGAAAGTGATTCTATGATATGTAGTGTGCCTAAGGAGAGTCACCAGGACAGAAAAAAATCTCTCAAGCTTTCACAGAAAGCAACATGATCAAGCAATGGCGATCACTCATCCAGATGGCTGACACCAACTTAAGACCTAAACATGCTGCACTTGGTTCCAAGATGATTCCTGAGGAGACTTAACTGACCACTGATAGATAGCAAAGGTTAAATTTTTATTTATACAAGTCTCATTTTAACTTGGTCTTGGACATCCGGCAGGAAAATGCAACCACAAGATGTAACCTCTTAATCTGGCAAAGTTCATCCAGAAATGGGAAGACAGTTGATGTTTCAAAAGACTGCAGCATAGCAAAACGGGAAATGTGGAGAAGGACATTCTTTAATTAGAATGCATTGAGGACACAATGATTTGTTTATTATTTGTTAGTTTCTTAAGATAAGGCTTCTTCATTATACAGCCCGGATTAGCCTTGAGTTTACAATCCTCCTGTCTCAGCCTCTTGAGTGCTGGGATTACAGGCATGTGTTGGATTACATGTGGAGAAGGATAATCCTTTAATTATCCTTGCTAAAATGTTTGGTATCTGCATATTTGTACTAGCTACGCCCTTAGTTCTCTCTCAATAAAAGGTGACTGAGATTGGTATTCAAGGCTGCAGTCCAAGAGGCTGTACACCCCGATCCCCCTGCAAAAAAGAGCAACCAACCTCATTATGATGCATTGTTGTCTGCATGATATAAAGATGAAGATAACAAACTGAGGAAAGAATTAATTAAAGGAAATATACTCATCAATATTTACCATCAGAAAAGACAGGCCCAAAGGCTGACATTGGTAGCCTTAAGAAAACTCATTCTCTTGTTAGCCAAGCTGGCCTTAGGACAAAAGGACACTGGACTTTGCATTAGATCATATTTAACCACTTCCATCCAAGTCTTCACCCTATTCTCTAGCTTCTAAGGTGAGTTTAGTGTTTGATATACAAAGATTCTTTTCATCTCCGGGAAGTCTCACCAACTGTCCCCTCTATCTGGAACATAGCTTCCCTCCAGACCTACTTCCTCAACCCTGTTTTTATCTTGCTTTCTCTAATTCTTTCATTTCATGGGTTTTATATTGATCATCACTTATTTCAGACAGTGTCCTCTGCTGCCCAGATCAGTGGCAGGATCTCTCAGCATCACTGCTTGGCAGTAATTACCACACTTTACTAGTGCAGTTCACCTAATAATCAAACTTCACCACCAAAGGTTTAAACAAATGAATTATTTAACTCAGTATTTAGTGCACTGTTTGATATATGAGGCATTTTTAAAAACTATTTACTAAAGAAATAACTATTTACTAAAGAAATAAATTAATAGGTGGATGGATGGATGGACGGATGGATGGACAGACAATGAATGGATGGATTAACAGGTATTCCATAAATCTGGGATGTTGTCTTCCTCTCCCAGGACAGTTGAGCCAAGTGAACTGGCTCTAACTAGAACGCTGCAACTGAAAGTATTTCCTTTTCTGATCATTTTCCCCACATGAATTTCATGCCAAGTGTCCAGGCAGAACATCTCTATTAAACTAAACAAAGTTAAAATACAAAAATGAATGGGTTAGAAAAGCAGTAACAGCCTCTCCTGTCCTTACTGATTACCTAATGATACAAAACTAAGCCAAGATGGCTCAGAAAATAATGTTGACTCCATTCATTAGTTGTAATTAAAGAGTTTCATGGTCTCCAAAAATGTAGGAAATATTTTAAAGAGATCTACACTGATACTCTGTAAACCTTTCTCAGCAAAACGCAAAGCAGGAAGATTGGATTTCTAGGCTCAAACATGTCATTCTTCTCACAACTTTAACAGCTTTCACTAACATTAAAGACATGTAACAAAAAGGGGATGGGAAACAACAGGTACACAAGTGGCTAAAGAGTTTAACTCCCCACAAATTAGTCCTGATGAACACCTCACTGCAGAAAATGTACCTCCCAGGAAAGCTTGTCAAAAATCTACAGTTAAGTGGAACAATACAAACCTTACACAAAAGCATCCTTCAATATTCTACTTAGTATTAAAATTTGATTTACACACATCTTAAAGAAGTGAACATCTTTGTCATTCCAATCAACATAACAGTTTCATCTTAGCTCTAAGGAGTAGACCTGATGAAGATGATACTGGTTTTCACATAAAGATTCCAAGTTTTCTCTAAGATATGTTGGTGCATTTAGCAAGAGACTCGCTTTGTAGATACAAAAGCAAGATGACACCAAGTAAGGAAGACCTCTCAGATAAGGCAAAGTCCTAAAACAAGGGTCCATTGCTAAAACGTGCAGGGATCTTGATGTGAGAGAGAGAGAGACAGAGAGAGACAGAGAGAGAAAGAGAGAGAGGGGTGTGTGTGTGTGTGTGTGTGTGTGTGTGTGTGTGTGTGTACCAGGCACTGAATCTATTGGTTGGCTGGTACTGGTATATTAGATAAGACCTAAAAATGAAGTAGTTGTTTCATAGTTCTTGTCTTAATGGCACTGTCTCTAGAGAGCTAAGGACAAGTCATAGAAGTTTAATGCACATTAGACAAGGTCTCTACCACATCCTAGCCCCTTAAAAATTTTATTTTCAGAGAACATCTCACTAAGTTGCACAGGCTGACCTTGAATTTGCAATCTTCTAGCCTCAGCCTCCTGAGTAGTTGGGATTACAGGCTTGCACAATCATGTCCAGCTCCCCTTCCTTAGTTTAATTCTCTGACACAAGCAAAGTTAATACTACTGACTCATGAGAGAAAAGAGGCATGTAACCATAGGCCCTGAAGCCCTATGCTCAAATGCTCATGGAGTTACTCATCATTATAAAACTTCAAAGCAAAAATAAATGTCCTACTTCTGGAGTAGGGTCCCTTTAACCAGTACACAGAGAATGACTGGGCCTGGGATTATCCAGGAAGCCACCACCACTGTGCAGTGTCCCAGGCACCACCAAGCAAGTTCACCACTCACATGCCTTGAAGATACCTCAGTCTTCTCTATACTGGCCGCAAGATAACCAACTGCCCATGTACCCTGGACTGAAAGAAACTCTCACTGGGTGTCACAGAACTGTGCAGATCCCCGAGCACACAATCCATACTTGTGGAAAGTGCTTGATCTACATAATCTTCAGGAAGATTACATAGAGAGGTCTTTGTTTCCATCTTTGTTTTGTGGTACAGTATTGCAGATTGAACTCAGGGCCTTTGCACTGAACCACACCTCAGCCTTTAAAAATTTTTTTATTTAGAGACAGGCTCTCACTAAGTCACCAAATTTCCCTAACTAGGCTCGCACTTGCAAACTTCTTACCTTGGCCCCCTATAGTACTAGGATTACAGGTGTCTACCAAGCCTCACCAGGTATACAGACTGGGGATTGAGCTCAGAGCTTTGCACTGAGCTACATCTCTAGCCCCCTCCCTTCTTTTTGGGGCCAGTCTTGCCACAAGGCAAAACCTCTCAATCTTCATGCCTCAGCCTCCCAGAGAACTGAGCTTACAGGTGTACACTGCCATGCCGAGCTACATTAACATTTTGAAGGAACCCACTCACCAGTGGTTAAGACCAAATGGAGGTGGGTAACAGAGAACAGTGACTTTGGAACATTTCAGGAGGAGCTTTTGAAAACAAATGGCACATATATCAACTGCTACTCCGAAAATTTGAGTGAGACTCGTCCGAATTCACAGCCAGTCTGCAGCATTTTCTTATTTAAAGGGAGGGGAAATTATCCTAAATCCTTCCAAGTATTGTTATGATCATTAAAGATATCCATTCAACAAACCTACACTGAGCCCACCATGCACTGTCCCAGCCCCTGTTCCAAGCACAGAGTCCCGTGTGACAGACAGGGGAGACAGACAGATGTAAACAACAGGCTAGCCGACCCGAGCTATTCATTCCTACTTACAACAGGAAGGGGACTAGGCCAATAGCTGAGGCTGAACCTCCAAGAAGGAGCCAGGGGGACAAAGGCAGGATAATGTGTCACCCCCTGTACCACTTTCCTGAAACCTCAGCAGTGCTGAGGATGCTGAGCTCCAGGGCTGTGGGAGGACTGAACTGCTACACTCGCAAGCCAGAACAAGTTCTGTTTATCTCCCAAGATCCTCTACCTCATCTCAGGGAGGCTAGGCAAGACCCAGAATTAGGGCCTTCCAGGCAAATGGCTGAGGCCTTTTGAAAGATGTCAAGACTGCTGAGCTTCCCTCAAAAGACTGACGTAAGATCTAAATTCCCTAAAAAATCACTACTCCCCTGGGGTATGACTTTGATACCCTTTAAGACACACACGTGTACACCCCAGATGAATTCTCCTGCAGTGATGGATATTACAGTATAGAAAGAATGCAACGGAACGCAAACAGTGGTGTCAAAGATGCATAGTGTAAAATTCTCAAAGCTTTTGGAAAAGTTTCTTTGCTTATTTTCACTGCGGAAGTAGCTGGGGACAATCTCACTGCCAACTAGAATGACAAAGCGTTTTTTATCCCTAAATTTACTATGATGATAGATAACAAATGGCATCTATGAAGAGTTAGCCCAACAACCAGAGACAAAAGGACACACTGTAAATAGTAGAAACAGAGCTAGAAAAAAATGCCAGTGAGACATGCAAGAGGCAGCAGGGCTTTGAAATTGCACCAAGTTTGATCCACATGTTAGATGTGGTTTTAGAGACTCACCACAGAGCTGAGTTACTAACATTTCTAAAATTTCTGAAAATGATTTTCAGGCCTCTAGTCTACTTGGGAGTGATTGAAAACTTTCCACTGTTGATACACAGACATTAGCATGCAAGGTTCATAAAAGGCATCGGGCAAGGTGTCTATTCCTAGTAAGTTTACAGAATGCGTGTGAAACGCCATCAGAACCATGATTTACCTCCACAAACAGGCACAAGAGGACAGGCATTTAACCTCATTTCCCACTTCCAGTTCACCATGCCTTGAGCACCTGTCCTCCAGACGCACGTCCATCATGCCAGACTGCCCTGCAGCCAGCCTTGGACTGAAACAGAAACCAAAACCAACCTTTTCTCCTTTATAAATTGTAGGCGTTGGGTATTGTGTTTCGGTGACAAAAAAAAGTGACTGAGACGGATGGTAATGAATCTAAGGCACCCGGGAGTACTCACTAGAAGGGTGGTTCTCCAGTGATCCTTTCCCACACCTGGGGCATCTTGTAAGTGGTGAATTTCGATGCGCATTAGCTTAGTAACAGATCTGGGAGCTATGTGCGCGCAGTGACATTCCCCAACCAGAGATTAAGACCACCACATGGTCATAGCTCAGGCCCCCCACACGCACACCTCATGCATTCATGCGTCCCCTGCCACTGTCCCGAACTCAGCAAGGCCCAGCCTGGGGCGATAACGCAGTATCACTTCAGCATCCTCTTTCCTCTTCAGAGATCACACCAGTTTAGAACAGAAGGGTCTGGAAGGGATGTGAAGACCTCTACTAACCCTGTCAGCATCAGCTCTGTCCCACTTACCGCGCTTTGGTTCTCTAATTCTACATTTTCACTTGTCCAGTTTATTGCTAAAACTAACTAGCCAATTACACATTACTATTAGCTGCATTAAAAAAACTGACATTTACTTTTAAAACTTGATGGTGACAGACTGATAGGAACATTTAGAAAGAAAGCTAGAAAGAACTACTTTCTCGTGACTGAGAAGACTTGTCTTATTCTGCAGAAGCTGGCCTGGATACCTCACCGGCAGAGGAACGTCAGGCTCCAGTCTTACTCTGCTTTTCTTGTGACTGCCTGGGCACTGTGGGCAAATCGCAAGAAAGAAAAATCTCCCCTAAGTGAAGCTTTCCAGGAAGAAAAACCTAGACATTTCCAGTTCTAACCTGCAGGTACAGGAGAAACTAAAACACAAACACAGGAACCCTTTCTGGGAAACACGATCTGAGACTTGAACAAGGCCGTTTAGCACAGGGGCAAGTAAGTGTCCAAAGCTGTGGTGGACAATGTAAGAGGTAGAAATTGTTATTACCACAGCTTGAAGGCAGGCGAAACTCCTCATTCTAAGACCCAAACCTCACAGGTGGCCACCAGTCATGATACAGATGACCACATACACGTGTACACTCACACATGCTATTGGAAGGGGCCGGTAGGTCTAAATATTTTTAAAGAACACTACTAATAATGATATTTAAAACTTACAGTAGACTAGATAATAACAGAATTCCAAAGATAGAGGCACTGACCCATCTTTGGCCAGTGCTCTCCCTCAAATCCGATTTCATCTGAAATTCACAGAACAACACACCTGCACCTATAATGCAAACGCCAGAGTGTGCATTCCACGGCCTTGCCAAACATGCTAGTTCTCAAACCTTGCCAAACAGCAGCAGTTCTACCAAAGGCAACTAATTCCATCAGGCCAGTCATTCATACTGCAGTCAGAAGAAGAAGGGGAAGCAGGATCTCAGGGTCCTCCTGTTTGGCACTGGGGATGGAATCCCAGGCCTGGTACATGTTAGGCAAGTATTCTACTAAGCTAGTCTGACCTCCAGCCCAAGAATAGACTCTTTATTTTCCTCCTCTTCACCTCAGATATTTTTTCAGTACTGAGGATCGAACTCAGAACCTTTGCTCAGAGCTATATCCCCAGCCCCTCTTTGTATTTTTGAGGCAGGGTTTCGCTAAGTTGCCCAGATGGGCTCTAATCCTCTTTCCTCGGCCTCCCAGATGGTTAAATTACAGATGTGCACCACCATGGCTGGCTCATGTTTACTTACAAATCCACCCAGATAGCAGGGCCCCTTAGCTGGGCAGCTAGTCCCTTGCTGTGAGTCACTGACCCACACTACTCCCTTTTACAGACACTCACAGCCCGGTGCTCGCCGGCATCACCTAGGGGCTTCAATGCCCAGCCCTAGGGCAGCCTGAGGGTGTCTGCTCACCTCCCTGTGGATGTCTGTCTTCACACCCATGGCTCCCTGTGCGTGTCTCTCCGCACTCACTGCCTCATACTCCTCTGCCCTCCACCCGCTGCCAGACCCATTCATCCTTGCCTGCATCCACGTTTTCTTCCCTTTTATCTCCTTCAGGAACCATCTACACTTCCCACCTCCCTGCCCAGATGCCTGTAACTGCAAGGTCCACCCACGGGGTCTCCCCTTGAGCCCATGGCTCTCCCACAGAAGTTCTCAAAATCTCCATAGCCAAATCCCATTCCCCGTCATCCTCAATCTTCGACTCTCTTCCCTAGTCAGAACCACCATGATTTCCCACATCCTCTAACAGCCTTCAAAGGCATTAGTCTTCTGCCTCCTGCTCATCCTGGGGCTCCCCTGCAGCTGGGCCTCCCCACCCTGCAGCTCCTGCACCCCAAATCCCCTATTTGCTCTGCCTAGATGAATCCCTGCCTCAGAGCTGAATGCTCAAACTTCATCTTGATCCCCCACTGTCTCTGAGCTACAGTCAGACCCTGAAGTCAATGTTGAAAACGCTTACAGCTGAAATGCTTCCTTTCACCAAGCCCTCCTTCCTCCCACAACTCCTTCTCTGTACCCAGCACTACCCGATCCCACTCACTTCTGCATTCACAATCTCACTGCCTCTCTGTGCCTGCTTCTGACATTTATTCCTTTTTAGGAACCCAAGAAGATTCATGAAAGGGACTTGGCAAAGGTACAAGTAGAGCCGGAGAAATCTAGTTCCCTGGCGGTAGCAACCACAGAGGCATAAGGTATAAGGGAGGCATCTCCACCCCTGGGCCAGAAGAGGTAGCCTTGGTTGGTGAAGGCCACCTGGTAAGATGCTGTGACTTTCAGCAAAGACTTTCCTCCTGCCCTCTTTTTTTTTTTTTGCAGTAGTGGGAACTGAACCCAGACCCTTTGCACAGAGCTACATTTCTGATCCTTTTAAATTTTTTTTGTCTTAAGATAGGGTCTCACCAAGTCACAAGTTTCCCACATTGGCCTCTAACTTGTGATCCTCCTGCCACAGCCTCCCAGAGTGCTGGGATTACAGGCCTGTACCACCATACTCTATCATTGTTTGCTTATTTTAAATGGACAGATAAAATAATACGTAAAATAGAACGTTTTAAAACATACAACCATTATGAAAATGTTACATATAGCTAATTAAAATAGGCACAGCCTCACAGTCTCCTTTTGTGTGGTGAGAACATTTCACATCCACTCTCAGCATTGTTCAAGAACACTAAATATTATCATGAACCATAATCATAGGCTGCACAAGTGATCTCTAGATCCTCTTATCCATCCAAAGTTTTGCATTCATTGGCAAACATTTCCCCAGCCTTCCCTCAAGTGCCACAGCCCCAGATAACCACCACTCCACACTCTGCTATGAAATCAGCACTTTTAGATGAGTGAGATGTCACAGAACTTACTGTCCTGTGCCTGGCTTATTTCACTTAATGTAATGTCCTCTAGGGCCATCCACAAATGGCATGGTTTCCTTTTTTATAGCTGAATATTATTCCATTCTGGATCTAGAGCGTATTTTGTATCCACTGATCTGCTGGTGAACACTGACAATGGTTCCCCACCTCAGCTGTTGCAGATAATGCTACGGTGCACACGGGAGAGCAGGCATCTCCTTCACATGCTCATGTGACATGGTCTCCCCTTGCCTCCAACTTCCCACCAGCCCCTCTGCATCTTGAGGATGTCCATCCTTACCACACTAACCCATTGTTCCCGCTGGGGCCAGATAACGTCTCATTCCTACCTCTTCCCACTCAGCTGAAAGATGGGGTCTAGACCCTAGCACTGCTTTAATAGGGCTCCCCCATCTAGTCGCTTTGTATTTTCAACCATGCTCCATATGCCTGTGTCAATGTAACTGACTTGGAAGCTACCCAACAGATCAGTAAAGCACATTGAGTGTGTCCACAAGCGTCATACACGTGTGACCTCAGGGTCTTTATCTGGTCCCCAACCCCTTCCTTGATGGCACAGTCCTGCTCTGCTTTCCAGCCACTAGGAACTAAGCATCTCTGCTCCACCACGTCCTTCCTCCACGATGCTCCTGCCTTAGAGCCATCAGACTATGGACTGAATCCCCTAAGACCTTGAGCCAACATAAACCCCACCCCCTTAAACTGTGGATGTTTTATACTGGGTCCCAGCAACAGGAAAGCTGGTTATTACATATTCCTAGCCAATAACTGACCTATTTGACCATTATTTTTCCAAATTCTGAAGAATACCTCTATTTACAACTTTGCTCCTGCAGCTTCTTCTACTTCAAATGCCTTATTTGTCTTATCTTCCAAGTCTCGGTCCCCCCTCCTCCCTTCCCCTGCTTTTACTGTTGCATAAAGGAGCTAACTTGTAGAGTGCCTCTTATGTGAGACTTTCCTTGACCCTGTAGATATCACTTATATTACAATTAATAAGTGTATTATAATGTGATTGTTTACTCATCCAATTATTAGTATCTTCACTGCATGCTCCATATTTTATTAATCTACATGATCGAATACTGAGTCTGGCTCTAAGCAAAGCCTCAACAGTGTCTGTTGACTATGGCAGCATATCAGGAAAAAAAGATCCTTGCACTTGTAATTTCATGGAGTTGGGGAGCAAAAAAGTTGGGGAAATATGAAGTTGGGAAAATATGATGACCCAAGGTTTGCTATATTTTCTTTCCCTGCACTCTGTCCACAACCTCTTCCTGAGTTTTGTTCCATTTAAGTACATTAGGGAAAAAAGTAAAAGGTCCTTACTAGACAGAAATCCCTTGGACAAGGTCTAGACATGAAAAGTTCTATTGTATGCATAATTTCCCTGAGACACTCCTGCAGGGAAAGAAGGAAGTTTCAATTTCTCAGTGGACTGGCAAGTCTTCTGTACTTATTGGCATAACCCTGGTGAATCTGTATCTCCCCAGACAAAAGGCCAACACAAAGCTGGCTGATCTGAAATTTAGAGAATAAACAAGGGTCATGTCTCTCATGTCATTCCCAGTAGGTTGTGGGAAAGCTTTAAAAGGTAAGAAGTTGAGGCTTAAGAAAGTACTGGAATTACACCTTAGCGGGTAACACTTCCTGCCTTCAAAAAGATGTGTATCCTGCTACTTAGAATTCTGAAAGACGCTTGTCCTAAGAGTTTCACATGATGGGAAAACATTACATACAGAACTGAAACCGTACCTTTCGCATATCTCTTTCTTCAATTTAACGAAAGGCAATCCACCTTCAGTCTAGTGTCGCTAAGTTACTTGTGCGATAAAGCCAACCCAAAGTTAAGGTGACTTAAGGTCCAAAAGTCAGAGCCCCCATAGTCCTTTGCTTTAGCCACTGCTATCAATGTAACTCTGACAAGAAACCAACAGCCTGAACACACTTTTCTCTGACCCTGGCTCTGGTAAACTTCAGAAGAAAAAGCCACCAAGTAACAGATCCATGATCAAACACTACAGAGGGCAGCTGTTGTGACTTGATAAAAATGCAGACGTATGCTGAGAACCTGGAGAATCCCATTTTTCCTGAGACGATACAAGAGGTATTTACATTAACCAAAGTACTTAGCAATGTACCTGCAACTTTCAATTCAAGACAGATGAGACAAAAGTAAACCCAAATTGCTTCCAGAACATGTTACAGTATAAAAGGTGAAAATATAGCAAACACCTGGTAGGTCTTGCCAAGTGCTATTTCCTATGTATTTTCTTGTAAGTGACAGATTTAAAAAAAGAAACACTTCTGAAGATGAAGGCAGAATAGGACACCAAAGCCCGTATGCATTTGTGTGGCTTTGATGTACTCCTGGAAAGAAAGTAACCTTGTAAAAATGTGGCAGGAAAACAACTAAGACTGCTTCCTGCAGCCAGTATAATTACAATAAAGCTTGAATACGTTTGCTTAATAAAATTCCAAACAAAATCCCAAAGAGATACCTTTTAACTACTGACATATTTCAGAGAGTAACATAAGCAACATCGGGATATCCACCCCCAGACTTAATACATGTTCACGTTTTGTCAGATACTTAAAACCTTTCCTCTTTTAAGAAATAAAATGTTACAGATACAGCGGAGCCCTCAAAAATATTATTCCTTCTTCACTTTCTAACTATGGGTAAAATTGATTAGTTTACTGCTAACATCAATTTAGTTTCTAGTTTTTGTAGGTTTACTAGATACATAAAAATTCATAAATTAGGTAATTCTAAAAAGATGTTCCTAAGGCTGGTATAGATGAAAAAGCATTGAGTTAGGTTCACGAATGATTTGGAAAGAGAAAATAATCAAAAGTACTATACTCAATCAGATAAATGTATTCTAAGTAAAGCAGCTTACAGAACATGGTACTGGCAAAGACACAGACAGATGAAGCCACAGGATAAAATGGTTCCAAAAAAGAAGCTAAACTAGGCATTAAGGAACTGGAAGGTAGAGATACATTTCAAATCAGCGACAGAACATTTGGCAAATAATAATCTACCCCCCAAACTAAAAATTTCAAAAAAAAAAAAAAGCAGACTTCAACAGGTATTTCACAAAAGAAGATAACCCAGATACCCAATAAGATAAAGTCTTTTTTCCCTCAAGGACAAATTAAAACTGTAATTGAATTAAAGCTGTTATTCCAATCCTAGAACTGTGCTCAACATAAATGTGTTCCCAGATCCACCAAAAGACAGCCACCCGATGCCCTAAGTATTCCTAAGGGTCAGTCACTGGCCACCACCCAGCTGCCTACCAGCAGGGGAATGGATGCATGTTTCCCTCTGGGTCTGGGCACTGTTTGCTTTGGGAAAATCCATCAAGGTGCTCACGTGCACCACATGCACTTTTTTGTGTATTGTACTTCAACTGAAAGCGTAAAGAATAAAGCAGGGTGTTCACCGATCACATCGTCTTTCAAATTATTTCACAAATATTGATCATCATTTCTGAAAATGAACACTCACATAACCAGCTGCTGGAAAGTTGCTGCAGTTCTTGGAGCTAATAATTTGGTGACGTGCATTCAAAGCACACGGTATTGTTTCAAAGGATTTTCATCACACTGCTATTTGTAAGTGGAAGGATGAAAACGTGAATATCTAATGATGGAGGATTAGTTAAGAATATATCAGAGCCATGAGGCCCAGGATGGAGATTGGTCCATATATCAGAGCCATGAGGCTCAGGATGGAGATTGGTCCATATATCAGAGCCATGAGGCCCAGGATGGAGATTGGCCCGTATATCAGAGCCATGAGGCCCAGGATGGAGATTGGTCCATATATCAGAGCCATGAGGCCCAGGATGGAGATTGGTCCATGCCTGGGAAAACGGCTACCTGAAGATGCCCAACTAGAAAATGACCAGAGGAAGAAATTCCGGTCCGAGTCTCAGATTGCAGAGAATTAAGTGCATTGCAGCAGTTACCTGCAATCAGCAGCACTTCGACCAAGGACATTATGTTGATAACTGCTGTGTAATGAACCACCTCACCTTCCTTAGATGATGCTGCATCTACCCAAGTATCCTTGGGAAGAACAGCCCTTGGACTCTTCCCTCGGCCGGGGCCTGAACACCACACCCTCGCTGTCCAGCCATGGTGCTCATCAACCTGCCTATAAATTCCACACTCAAAGAATAAATTACAAATATGGGCTGTTTGAGAGGTTCAGCGTTTAAGAGTGTGCTAATCAAAGTTTATTGTATTCTTGGTTTTGTTTCTATTTTCCGCTTCAAAAAATGTAAAGCACCCAAATTAGCATCGAAGACATTTGCAAAAGTTCTAAGTGATGCCATGATGAAATATAACGACATAAAACCAGATGCCAAATAGGCTATGGGAAGCATTCCATGGGCATGTTGAGACGGACGTGGTCCAGGGGGCTCTCTTCACACACAAGTCAGAGTGTACTTCCCGGCAACCACAGGCTCAGGAAGCGAGGGTCTTCGGGGTGACACGAAGTCCAGGCAGATTTCAGAGAATCAGCTTCCTTACAGCAGCTACCTGCAATCAGCAGCACTTACACCAAAACTGGGCAAAAATCTCCCGGGATTGGTACCTCAAACTGACATTTTTTTATACAGGCTAACCCTCGAAACACCTGGAACTATTTTGGATTTAACAACAGGATGGCACATGTTGGCCTAAACAAAATCTTTGGCGGTTTTTAACCCAAGACGGGCCCATATATGGGACTTACACTGCTTAGTTTAAAGAGCATTCCAAATTTCCTTTCCCAAACTGAGATTATGTTAACTTGTTCTCAAGATACTCTCATCACTAGGGAGAGGAGGACTAGTTTATAACTCAGAGAGATAGGAACTGGGCTTTCTAGGGAGCAGAAAACTCACATTACAGATGGAGTTTCTATAGAAGATTAATCATCCTCTCTGGTTTTTGAACAATGAACATTCAAATAAGATATACGGACTACACTACGTATAGGTTTTACATACAGGCTAGATTCATTCATTTACCCAAGTATTATGAAGTTTCTATGTTCAATAAACAGTGACTTTTTCCTTGTCCCCAGCCCACCCTCCAGCATACTGGATGGCAGAAATGTAGCCTAGAATATCAAAGCAGCAGTATTTGGTGAGCTGGCCTCCGCTAATGTACCCACTTCTTCATTAAGAAAGAGTTTTTCTTCTCTACAATTCACTCCCACAACAAAAGGAATACATTTTTAAAGAAAAGTTGGTAATATTTTTCTTCAAAAAAGAGGAAGAGATTGACAAATACCTTATCTGTCTTTCCTTATGATTTACTATTGATGCAAAAAATCAACACGTAGATACTCTGCAGCTTTTAAAATGAAGGCCTAGAAATAGGTATAGTGAAGATCCTGTTCTCCTCAATTTAAAAACACCAAGACAAACAGGAGTACTACTTCCTGCTACACCAGCACTAGTCACCTGGAAGAAGCAACCACAGACATTTTTCTGCACACTGTCACTCCCATATTTCCTAGCCTTATACATCTGTGGATTTCTACGATAGTCAACCACTGTCTATATGCTGATACATGTGTGTGTGTGAATACACATAGTTAGGCAGGAAAGCAGGTTAGATGATCGATAGATAGATAGATAGACAGACAGACAGTCCAACAGACACATAGAGTCTTAGATACTTTTCTGGTTGCTGAGACAAAATACCTGACACCCAAAGTTACATGAGGAAAGGTTTACTTGCTCATAGTTTGTAGAGATTTCAGTCCATAGTTAGCTGGCTCCAAGGCAGGGTGGCGTGGCAGAGGGGCACCATAGCCGAAAAAAAGTAGTTCATGGCAAGGAAGGCAGAAAGCAACAAAAGCAGCAAGTCACAAGGCAGCAAGTCACAAATGACAAGTATGGACACTCTTTCTGTTCCTTGTATCTTATCCAGCCTACCCACCCTTAGGGTAGGTATCACTCACACCCACAATAGGGGAGCCTTAATCCTAGCATCACACCATGGATCAATCCCAACATCACATCTAGTGGCACACAGCCTAGATCCAGCCACTTCTGAAAAGTCCCACATATGACCACATAAGGCTTTGGGGACGGGGGTCTAGACACAAGCCATAGTAGATAAACAGATCATTTTTTCCCAGTTTATCTTGCTTTTGGGGGTGAAACTAATGGATGAAAGTACAGTGCTTTGATTTTGTGTAAAACTGATCAAAGAAAGTGCCTTGAATTTATATGAAAAAGTTTCCCATTAAGGATGGTAGCTATTTTTTTTCCAAACATGATTCCTTTTAATTGCGGAAAAGAGCCCAAAGGCTTTGTCAGAGGGCACATGTTTTCTATAAATCAAAACATAAATAAATGTGAGATTATTTCACTGGGCATACATATGGTTTGTACTAAGTAAACTCTATTTATAAAACACTGTTAGCCTACACAGGAACTGCTGTCAACATTTATAGGAAAGGAACTTTTCAATGCTCTGAAACTTGCCAGGATTTGAAAACAAGCCTAAAGAGGAACTTCAGAAATTTTAAAGATAGATTTGACTTAAATGTAATATGAAAGGGGCCACTGTGTGTTTTCGAGTTTCTAAATGTTTGGCCGAAATATTTAATTGAACATTAAATCCACATTTTACCTGGAAATATCTACACTGCTGGAAGTTCCATTATTTCAAGCATGCCATTGTTCCTTCTACATGTTCTCTTTTAGTTGTTGGCAAGGATCTCAGATTATTTTTCTTATTATTGCCATGAGAACAAAAATCATTCCATCAAAGGGGAATCTTTGATAACTATTAAAGATTAATACTGATAACTGCCATACCACCTTCTCCCAAAGGCTCATTTAAAGGGTCTCTTCTCTTTATACTCATCCTGCTCTATGAATATATTTTTCAGTCCTACTCGGACAGCAGCCCTCAAATGAAGTTTTCTGGCAAAGGAATTTGCTAGAAGCAGCAAGAGCCAAGAGTCCTTGACAACCTACAGCAAACCACAGAAGATAACAGCAACCTTCAAAGAAATTTACATTCTCCATTTTCCATTCAGCTTTTCTTTCTTGGGCTGCAGTGCCTTCCAAAACAGAATTTTTTCTTAGCTTTTGCAATCAGTCCCTACCCTAGGTGCATCTAATTCAATAGCTAGATTTAAATAGTAGTGGTTCCAGAAAGAGATCTCTTGCTCTCTCTTGGTTTTCTGTTTTAAGTATTATTTCTTTTCAAGTTGCATTTTCTCTATTTGAAAGATATGTCACCTCTTGGAATGAAACAGACTTGTTTTTGTTTTCAAAGATCAGTTTGCATGCAAAAAATAAGTCATCCTCTTGAATGGCAAGGGAGAATTGTTGCATTGTTCGGGCAGTTCCATCAAAATCATGTAACATTTTAAAGTCTGCAGAAACAAATTTCTAAATTAATAAAGCCCTTCAGTATATTTAATAACAACCTTACAGGTCATTTTTCATGTATGAATAATATGTTTTGGAAACAATATAAATATCTTCACTTCCAAATATTCTCCCAATTTATATGTAGAATTCCAAAATACTTCACCCAATTTACATGCAAACAGTTTCTCTGTACTATATCTAATGAGGAGACTGATTATAAAATGTGACCACAGCTGGGATAAGCTTAAATACAGTGATAAAGCGGAGGGTGGGGCCCAGTGGTAGAGTCCTTGCCTAGATGCAGGCCATGGGTTTGATCCCCAGCACTCACAAGAGAGCGAAGGGGAAAGGGAGGGGGAGCAGTAATTTTAGTAATTTTGCTAATTAAGCACAAGCTATCTTAGTAGTAACAGAAATGAATTGGAAATTATAAGGAAAGCCTGAATTCTCCAGAACTTCTGTTCCTAATCAATCACCACATATCAGCGACATCATTAACGCCTTTGATCACAGCTCCTCTTTCAAGCTCAGAGGGGACTGGATTGATCCTTGCTGGCACTGAGAATGGAGACACACCTAGGACCACAGTTCACCGTGAAACAGGAGAAGTCACCAGAGTCCCTTCCCCCCCCCATAAGAGCACATTCCAGGGCGGCCCAGCCCCAGACAATAGAGCCACCTCATTAAATCCAAACCTAATTCCCCTCTGACCAGGATTCCCAAAGCGCATTAAGAAAGGAAGAGGCGTTAAGCTACTTTTCTTTCAAAGAACTCAGGTTATGAACCCACCAGTTTGGTCTGCTCCCTGCCATACAGCCACCAGCCAAGCCCCAAATCCCCTCTGGTGGGGGCAGGGAAAGTGGCTATTGAATTATTCTTCCATCTCCCCCCCATTACAAAGCACTTCTCGAGGGCACTTCTAGGTTTCACTGCATAAAACAAGCTGCATTTTAAAATAAATTTTACTTTATTTGTTAAGTGTTACTGGATGAAAGTGCTAGGAACTCTACATGGACCAGGAAAAGTCCTGAGATAAAGCGCTGACATGGACGGTTTCCAGACATGGACCTGAAATCACCCGCAAGGTCCTGATGGGAAGCGGTCACTTTGGGGAATAAAAAGTTTTAATTGATCTTCACTACTTTGCTGCCATTGTTTGCGGCCCTCCTCTTCTCCTTTGTAACCCCATTCTAATTGAGCTTCTGGAAAACTGGCGGGAGGTAGTTTATTATCTCCCTCATCAGGTGATCAATGATTTCATTAATAAGACAGATAACAAAACTGTCATACCATCGACACTGTTATGAAAGATGACCCCCGCTTGCCGTTCCATTTCCCAAGGTCTGGGGTTCTCTGTGGCAGCTCTGAGTCCATTCAATATTTTCCACAGACAGAGAAAAGTGAAAATCCATTTTGAAACCAATTTCAATTAGGATCCAGAAGCTGTTATCACAGGTGTCGCAGAATGGGCCCGTAAGTGGAAATGTCGCCTATCCATTCTGAAATGAAACCTTATCAGGGGCTACAAAGATGGCTGGGGACAGCCTATCTGTAAATTACTTTTCGTCCTGTGTTAACTCAACCTTAGTTCTGTCATATGGAATTCTTCCATCCACTAGTAATAATCTAATGACTCACCAGACACAGCACCCCAAAGGCTTTCAGCAGGGCAGGGCTGTCCCCTTAAACATGGGACAGATGCAAACACTCCGGCCTGCAGGCCACGAAGGATCGGCATGCTTTCAATGACAGGACTAAAAGTTTATTATGGGAAAGAAAAGAAGCCCGTCTCCACCCATTGCATTCCTGGTGATTTTTCAATTGCAAACTCCAAGGCCCCGTTATTTCATTAATGCAGCACCCAAGTCGGGAGCCTTTTCTCTCACATCTTTCAGGCTCCTTTTAGCAAATTATCCCATGACGGCGGATTTATTCAGTCAAAGACCTCGGACTTTGAGAGGCAACAAAAGAATCAAGAGACTTTCTGGTCCACCTGCCTGGTGCATGATGAGGCAGGGGAAAGTCTCCCCCAGAGAAACCAATCAAACCATTGTATGGCACAGTCAGACCTTTTCAGCTGTCAAGGCGGAGAGCAGAGCGGGAGATGAAAGAGCAGGGATGAAGCTACCATTTACGAAACCATGTGGGAATGGTCTCCTAAGATTTAATAATTGGGATGGAACTCAACTTGCTGCAACTAAAGGGAAAATGCAGAAGAAGGAGAAGAAGAAAGGAAGGAAGAGACCAAGAAGAGGAAGAGGTCAAAGAAAAAGTAAAAAAGTACAAGAGAGAAAAAAAATAGCATCTGGGTTATACTAGGAAGAACTTTTATATGAAAAAAATTCCATTACCTGAGACAAAAAAATCCTACCTGTGAATGCAAAGGGGAAAAGGAAAAGAGGCTTCTTAAAACAGACACAGACAGACAGACAGAAAGGAGAGAGAAGAGAGGGAGAGAGAGAGGGAGAGGGAGAGAGAGAGAAAGAGAAAGAAAGAGAAACATACTGGCTTGATTTAGTACAGCTTTTTGCATTTTTCCTCCAGATTATAGCTGCATGAAATGTTCAGATTCTTATTTTCTCATGCAGTTAATTCAAAGGAACAAAACAACAACAAAACGCCCCTATTATTATGACTGCTTATAGTTTTAGACATAAAATGGAATTTTAAATTAGCCTAAAATGTACACCGTCTGGACACAGAAAAAAGACTCAAACTGGCAGAGACAGTGGGGTGTGCATTTGTGAGCAGTTTCAAGAATGTTTTCATTACACTACAAATTCAACATGATGTATTTAAAATAGAAGAGGGGGGAAAAAACTCTAGTCCTAGGTATTGCTCACAGGACCTAAAACATTATAGATTTTTTTAAAATCCTGAAATAAATATCATGTGAAGCAGCTACTGTGGATACTTTGCTTTCTGTTCTCACTAGATATCCATGATGTACTCTGATTGCTAAACTTAGTTCAAAGCACAAAGCTCTGTAGGCATCTTGGGCTGTGCTGGGACTGTGCTGTGTCTTGGTTGTGTCGGTGGCTAGGTGACCTCACAGATTTGTCAAAACTCACAGAACTGCATACCATAGAGAGTGAGTTTTACTGTACGTAAATTTTACAACTAAATGTAAACTAAAGCATATGTATGTGGAAATGTTTCTGTGTACCTAAAATACCAGATCTTTCACTTTTACAGAAGACCCTATACCTTCAGGCTGTCTGGAAAATCATGGGGAGTCAGAGCAGTAGGGAGAGGAGGCCTCAGGCACTTCCCCAAAAGAAGATTTTCCTGCCATCAGGACTGTTTTTTCCCTCCAGCTTCCACTACAGGGTGATTGTCTCTGATTCTGATCAGTTTGTCTCTGGCCATCGGAAATAACCCCAACACCAGATTGTGAGTGATCAAAGGACCCCAGGAACTTTTCACAACAAAACACATCATGCTGTGGCTTCTTTCCACTCCCCAATCTACAGAACTGCGGCAAGATGGGAACAATATTCATTCTTGACTTATCTGAGCACCAGAAATTGTCCTTTTGGAAGAGAAATCCAATAGTGCTGTGCAGGGGCGAAGCTGGTCTTGCCCTTCAAGAAGCACCTCCTATGAAGTTAAAGCTCACCTGATTTCAGTGACCAGGAATGCGCAGTCAACCCATCTGACTTGTTAAATCTGAACTCGTGCAGAATCCAAGCCCAGTAATGTGAGGTACTGAGCCCTGATCCTAGCTTCTACCATCTACTGACCCGATAACTATGTGTCTGAATTTCTATTAGTGAATACCTTGTACTTCTTTCCCTCAGATTAAAGTTTATCCATTTGGAGATTAAGGACACACGACACTGGGCTAAAAGGAGGGGGATGAAATGTATCAATGAATTTTTATAGCCTGTCAAATTATATCCAGCAGAGCCTGTCACTGCAATTAACAAAAGCTAACATGTTTGTGGAGTCACAGTGCCAGAGAGGTTAATATTTAGCCCAAGATCACACAGCAATGCCTTGGTGAGGCTCAGGTTCAAACCTTGGCTTCCAGGCACACATTACTGAGTACTATGTTACACGTGGCTCGCATTACACTGTCCCAGAGGTCAGGTAGGCCTGGGTTGGACTTTGTAGGCTGATTCCACAGATGCTGCACAAAACGTGGAACTGGGCAAGATACAGAGAGTATGGGAAATAATCCAGGTACTATTCTCAAATTGAAATATAAAAATCAAGAGATATGAGAGGTAGAACAGATAAGCAGGTTCAGTACCAGGGATTCCAAGGGCAGTGATACTGTTCCGTAAGACAGTTCAGTGGCAGATGCGAGGCATTATGCATTTATCCAAATCCACAGAACTGCAGGGTGGCCTTGTATGAACTTTTCCGTAACAGCACAAAACCCATACCGGTTGATTCTCCTAACAAATATAGCAAACCCGTGCAAGAAGTTAGGAAGAGGGAAAACGGGAGAACAGACACTGAACTTACAGCTTATTTTCTTATCAACCTAGAACTTCTCTATAATACAAAGTTTATTAATTAAAATTAAGGTCATTGAAAAAACAAAATCAAATAAGATCAAGTTTTACTAGGCAGTTCCCCAAAGGATACAAGACCAGAAGGGAAGGGGAGAGGGAGAGAGACAGAGAGACAGAGAGACAGAGAGACAGAGACAAAGACACAGAGTCTCACCCTACAAGCATCGAAACACACAATCGT
This sequence comes from Dinomys branickii, assembly GCA_004027595.1. Taxonomy (NCBI): domain Eukaryota; kingdom Metazoa; phylum Chordata; class Mammalia; order Rodentia; family Dinomyidae; genus Dinomys; species Dinomys branickii. The sequence goes on along the minus strand of PVLD010003381.1, from coordinate 40,992 downwards.
GTTTCAGCAAAATCTCCACTCTATGGAGGAACCCAGGATAAAGGCTAAGAATCTCCCCACTTATGGGATGGGACAGAAGAATAGCACACCAAATTAGAAAGTCAGACTGGAGTCCGATTTTAGAAGGCATTTAAATACTAAGTGAAAGTGAGCCTTGGTCTATAGGTAGCTGGGAGTCACAGAAGATGCCAGAGCAGGAATGTGGCATAACTCGAATGGTGATGACATTAATTTGGGAGAAGCCTGTGCAGAAGAGAGGAGACCGAGAGCAAGGTGAGTGCAGAAAAGGCCGCTTTCATTGTCCAGGCACCAAGAAGTGAGCTCACAGAGGGCTGCAGTACTATGGAGGTGGAGGGGCACGTGGGTGCATAATTACAGAGCAAAACCTAGCAGGACTTCAAACCCAGCAGGACACAGGAAGCATGAGAGAGGAAGGGGTCAGAGGTGACACTGCGGTTTCAAGCCTGGGTGACCACAGGAAAGGTGATATACTTACCCAAAATAAAGAGTACAGTGGTAGCCAGAGGTCGAAGGTCTGTAAATCTGAATCCCAAGAGAACTGGAGTTCTTATCTGAACCGTATTATTCATCAGACATTAGTTAGCTTTAAAAGATATGAAATGCCTTGAAACATAAACTCAAACCCCAATACAGCACAAACCACCCAAATGAACAACATAACCTGAACAGAAATAGTTTATCATAGCAAAAAAAAAAATCAAAAAAAAGGAGGAAAATAGAAAAGAGAAAAGGGAGGATGTATATAAGCTGTTTCCAATCCACAACATGTAATCAGCACACTGTTAGTTTTCAAGGACAAAGAAAGCTAAATAAATTTTCTTGAAATTATCCCTCCTTATTTTCTGCTTTAAGGAGGCATTTAGATGAAAGGTAAAGAAATGTTGGGTTTTTTAAAATCCGTCCTTCCTTAAGATGAACAAGCTTGGTCACATTTGGGATTTGTGAAACATCTTGAACTATTTTTCAGACATCTGAGTCCAACAAATTCATCATTACTTTTGCCAAACATTTTTCCCTCAATTTGAAAACCTATGTGTATTTTCAAGAAAACAATCCTTTTTGTTCTGGGTTTCATAACATTTCAACTCATCAGCGTGCTTCCTCTTAATCCCAGTACTGATCTTTGTAGAGCTCTTGCTGTAGTATAAGCTTACTGCATAGCACAAGCACTGTGTCTCTTAATCCTCCCAAGACGGACCCTGTGGAGTAGGTGTAATTATTATCTTGCTAACTGATGAGGAAACTGAGGCACTGAGAAGTTAACTTCCCATCCCCGCATGGTTAGTCCGTCACAGTACCACAACTCAGTCCAACTTTCAGACCTCCAAACTTGCACAAGCTCCTAAACAAAACCATTTGATCTCAAAGTCCCTTCCACCCATCTGTGGTGTGCCAGAAAATGCTATATGGCCAGGAAAAAAAGAGGAATTAACATCTAATGGGGGCGAATGTGGTGCACCATCTACCAGAATTACGCACAAGGATTCAGCACAGAAAGGGTCAAGAAAACAAGGGCTCCGGGGAGATGGAGTGGTTATGGGGAGATGGAGTGGTTAAGGAATTTGAAATTTTTCATACAACTCAGAGCCCAGGGGACCAAGAGACATCACAGTTAACACCTACGGGTAGACCCTGAGGCAGCTCACTGGCTTGGCCAGGAAGTGACCAAAAGTAAAAAGAGGAAACAAGTCTTCTTAAGTATTTACTGATCATAGCTCTCTCCCCTTACCAACTTCACACAATTTTTCAGCAGGGAATGAAGCTCTTCCTTTTGAAGCAACCAATGGGAACAGGGAACTTTCTTTTCATTATGAACTGATCTATCAACAGCCCATTTCATGTTCCATCACCAATAGAGTAATAATTTCACCTTTCTACCGCCTTCCGGTGTGTCCCCAGTAAATTTCAGATCTGAGGAAAGATAGGACAACAGTTCCATCACTTACAGTGGGTTTCTTTTTTAACACCAAAATAGTAGGTTATTAGAAACTATCAGATTATTCAAAAAAAAAAAAAAATAAGAGAGCAAGCCAAAAATGAGGAAAACCTTTCAAATTGAAGAGCAAACAACAGAGAGAAATTGTGTAGGATAATGAGAATGTGTAAAGTATGAACAGATCTACATGTAAAACTCTGCTTATTTAGAAAACACATCATCTATATTTGGAAGTCATAAACTGACACCAAAAACGCACACTATTAAGGTGTCTCCCTTATAGTCTTATCAGATTAATTGATTAAGTCCACCCTGAGAACTAATATCTGAATGTACACTTTATATGGGAAAGCCACCGTGTCATTGATGTCAAAAATGAAGACTGAAATCACAAGCATACTTCAAAATGTTGAGAAAAATCCTCTGTCATTGCCATTTCATAAATAACGCTGAAATATAGAACTGGATTAAGGATCCACTAAACTACAGGCATATCGTGGTTCCCCTATAAACATTGTCAAAGCCCTTATAATGTAGACAGAAACTGGTAAATGTTACAAAAATCAAATTCAGCCTTTGTTCCCACACAACATCTAGAACACAGTTTTTCACTTGCGTTTATTTTAACTTTCAGTCGTATGGAGCAAATGCCTGTTTATAAGGGTGTTCGAGGTTTCTGAAGCACATGTCTGGCTGTGTGTATGTTGTGTTTAAACAAAACTCTGTATGAGTGTTATTCTAGAAGCAGAGACTCAGCAAGAAAACAGGCCTGTGAGGGCACGCCGTGGAATGCGCGTGCTTTGGCTGGGAGCCTCCGAATCAAAAACGAATTACACCACATAATGGCTGGAAAAGTTAATTAAGTCAACTTCACCAAGAACTTCACCAATAACCAAACAGTTTTGTTTGTTTCATTTTTCATCATGAAAGGGTGGATGGGAGAGATGCCTATATTACATTTGTCTGGCTGTGGATACTGAACTCTTTCTTCCTATCTCCCTTCCTTCCTTCCTTCCTTGCTTCCTCCCTTGCTTCCTTCCTTTCTTCGCAGTACTAGGGATTGAACCCAGCATCTTCACACTAAGCCACATCCCAACTCCTTTTTGCTGATTTTTGTTTTGAGCTAAGTCTTCCTAAGTTACCCAGGCTGGGTTCCAGCTTGTGGTCCTCCTGCTTCAGCCTCCCAAAGTGTCAGGATGATGAGGGTGAGCAATGATGCCCCACTGGAATTCATTTTTTGTTTCTCCAGCTATCGATCCAATGGAAGAGCTTTGGAATGAAAACTCAGGAAATCTCTGAAAACAGGAGCAACTAGTGCTACCTGTGACAGCATCCCATGGATTGTGTATTCCTGTCCGTACATAGCTTTCATGCAGGTCTCCATGCATTTCTGAAATATCTGTAGAAAGACAGATGGATGCACAAGATGGCGGACAGCCATAAGAATGGCAGCCTCCAACCAGCACATACCCAGTATAATGATCCTTGAAGGCCTGCACGAACTCTAAGCCAAAGCAGGGCACAGGCACTGGCTTTTGTGACCAGTTCAGAGTGCAGCAGGATAAGCAGGACCAGGTAGAGAGCACAGAAGCTGTGCAGCCCACCACATTTCGTTCTTGCTACCACCTAGGTCCGGAGGAGGCTCTACATAGTTGGATGCAAAGTACAGAGAACTCTGTAAAGGGCTCTGGAGTTCCAGTATGACAATCTGTTAGTACTCGGTATTTACACAGAACTTTGTAGAGATCATCATTATTAAAGTTCAAGCTCATTTTCCTTGGTTTTACTTTTTCTCTGTGTTTAAATGTATTTGTTTGTTTTACCAGGATCCTCCTATCGAGTGGAAATTTACATTTTAAAAAAAACCTATTTCCATCTGTTTTGATAATGGTCAGAGTTCAGATGATTCTGGAGAGCTCTCGAGAACTCAGGCCTTTTGGACCCCAGATGGGATGGGATTTGTACACGTGCAGGAGGGTACATAGGCCTCGACGGGACAGGCTGATCAGGGAACAAAACCAGTGGAGAACGTTTTAGGAAACAGACCTGTGATTATTCCAAATCATACAACTGACTGATGGAAGCCAACGCCTTCTTGCACGGCTGTATCTTCAGTCCTTTCTGTATTTTATTTTGAGACAGGGTCTCTCTAAGTCACTAAGTTGCCCGGACTGGGGTCGAACTTGCCTCAGCCGCCCAGAGTTCTGGGATGGCAGGCGGGCGCCATCATACTCATCTTGCTTTAGGATTAGCTACTGTAAATCACAGCTGTTCCTTCTCTAGCTAGTTTTCTGTCCAGGTTTCCTGACCACTGTCCCACTAGGTTAATTCTGTTCCCAGTCACTTTGCACAGGGTCCTGAGGGGACCTCTGGTCACAGGGTGGCTCAGAACCCAGAGCAAGACTAGAAACCCTCCGAGGTACATACCCCACAGTGGTAGCTGCACCTTCAAAAGGAGAGAGGAGGTGGTGACAGGCAACAAGTTGATGATTAGGATAGGGCTTCTCCTGGCTCCACATGGTACAGTAACACTGCATCTAGACGTCTGCCTACAGCTTCACGCCGCCGTAGCTGGGTGTGTTTGCATAGTGGCTGAATCTAGAATGTGTGACTGATTCATGGTGCAATGCTACGATTAAGAATGCTAGGATTAAGGGTGGGTGTTTACTAACTCAGTGAACTGACTGATTTGGCACCATCCTAATCCCAGTAGCCTGGCTACAACACAGAACAGAAAGAGACTTGTCTTATCTTGTCCCTTGTTGCTTTGTGACCTTCTGTCTGCCATGAACTGTTTCTCCTCTTTGATGCCATCTTACCTTGGAGCCAGCTGATTATGGACTGAAACCTCCACAAACTGTGAGCTAGACAAACCTTTCCTCCTTTAACTTTCGGTATCAGGTATTTTGTCTCAGCAGCAAGAAAAGTAACTAAAACAGGCACTTTCCCCCCAAAGGCACAGTTCCTGCCTCTTCCTTCCCACATCGCACACACGCCCAATGTACCATACATTCACATGCTGTCACACCCTTGCTCACAGCCACACACACCCTAAACATGACCCAAAGTTGATTTTCCTGAAGCATGATGTGCAGAAAGCACTTACTCTACAAAACTACTATGACAACTACCAAATAACCAATACTGTATGCACTGATTCTACTTTTGACACAATGAAGTGGGTTGATTTTTGCAAATTCCAGGAAAAAGAGACCAGAATAACACAATACACCTTCTGTGACCACACTGGAAAAGTAATAGAAATATTCTGGCTCTGGTCTTGAGGTTGGTTTGTGTGTGCAACAGTAGGGATTCAATCCCGGGCCTTCACACTGAGCTACATCTCCAGGCCTTTTTATTTTAATAAAGTGTCTTGTTAAGTTGCTCAGGTTGGGCTTGAACCTGTGATCTTTCTGCTTCAGCTTCCAGAGTGCTGGGGTAATGGGCATGAGCCACCACATCAGCTTCCAATTCTGAGTTTAAATACCACAAAGGAAGACTTATCGTTTACTTCTTCCAAGAAAGGTCACACTAGGACGATTTATTTTTTGCATACTTATTTGTAAATTCATTATTTCAATCCAAACATAAATATATCTCCCTAAGGACGAATGCAAATCTGTACTCATCAGCCAGCGGGTCTGACAGCCAGGTCCCTCCCTTGAGGCCACATCCAGCAGCAGCACTGAAGACGTCAGGGGAAGAGGACACCCAGAAGAGCAGACTGGATAGATATGGACAGGCACAGGGCAGCCAGACTCCTCAGGAATCCCTGCTTTCAAAGGCAAAGGTTCTGGGCCAAAGCTCCCCTCCAAAGCTGATTCCAAGTCTCCAACTGTACACCTAAGAAAACTGTAAATCATCCTAGTACAACCTTTCCTGGGATAAATAATGACAAGCCCAGGGGGAGACAGGAGGAAGGAGTGGGTTGGCTCATGCAAATCAGTGAGCCCAGCTATACAGCACCCAAGAGATAGCCAACTGGATAGTGGAAAGGTGGATTGAAAGCCAGGAGGCCAGGATGGCTATGAAAACTACAAAAATCAAAAGCACTGTCTCCCAGCAAGGACACAAAAGTTACCACTGACCCATCCAGTCTATTTGCACCACCAGGAGCTGTGGAATTGACTTTAACACTCCATTCTTGAACAGAAATGCCCCTGTACATTGCTTACAATGTATGAACACAACGCATAGAAAAGGTGACCATGCTGCCTCTGAAAACAATTAAATAAATTCAATTTCTATAAGCCAACCACGAAACCCATCTCAGATCCTAATGCTACCTTAAGGTTCAACTGTTAAATTTTAAAATTCTTGGGCTGGGGATATAGCTCAGTGGAATAAGCGCTTGCCTAGCAAGCGCAGGGTCCTGAGTTCGATCCCCAGTACCGCAAAAAAAAAAAAAAAAAAAAAAAAAACCCACCACAAATTTTAAAATTCTTTACAACAGACTACTTAAAATTGAGGAAGGGAGGAGAGTTGTCACTAATTTTAACAAAGACAACTTGTGTGCCTTTTATAAAAGCTAATTATTCCAAAGAATATAGACTCCCCCTTGTGAAATGCAAAGCATTTTGAACTCTCGCCAGACTAATCAAGTTGATTTCTAAAATGCCAAAACAGAAACTTCCTATAATAAATAACCTATCACATTTACATCTCAAATTAGAAATTCTGAAAGAAAACGTGTAGGTTGAGTGCCAAGATGGAGATTATTGAAGCCTGCCCATCCAACCTCCAGCCACCCTCCAGCTCATGTTTCCCTTAGCCTCTGCTAGAACAAGCTGGTCCATGTGGAAATGCTCAATCCACAGGAAATGCAGGGGACAAGATGACGACTGAGCATTTAGGTGAGGTGTGGCTGCTCACCATTGGAAGTAGTGCTGGAGGCCACTGCTTTCTCGCTGACATCTGTTCGGGAGGAGCATTTCACAATGGAGTTCTCCACTTTCTTCTTCTCAGTGGTCGTGGAGCTATGGGACTGGGCCTCCATGGTGTCTTCTCATTACTTCAGCTCTTTTCTAGCAAGAACACCTACAAAACACCACAAAGCCATCAACTTCCTGTAAGAGTAGGAAAAGATGACCTCACCCAAAAGCTCCCTTCACAGGTCAAGTAAGAGAAGCAAATTTTAGTAAAAACTGAACTCTTAATCATGTTTCTCTTGGAGCGGGGGATATAGCTCAGTGGAATAAGCGCCTGCCTAGCAAGCGCAGGGTCCTGAGTTCAATCCCCAGTACCGCTAAAAAAAAAAAAAAAAAAAAAAAAAATCATGTTTCTCCACAGGTCCTTTGTCAAAAATGTCTCCAAGTTTTATTAACAAGCCAGGCAAATGTTATCCACACACCCAAAAGGAAAAAGGCAGTATTCCATAATGTGAACATTTTCCTAAATTCTTCCTCGGCACTGGCCATCAAATGGTCCAAATACCTCCATTCTCAGATGTGTCCATAATGTAGACCCCCTAGCGTCACACTATTCTTTTAAACCATGTCTACAACAGACTCTTCAGGTAGCCACCTTTATAGGAAGGGACAACAGGACCACTTCTGAAGCAGAGATGTGTTTCTGCTTAGCTGGTTAAAAGTGTGTTCCACAAATGCTCACGTCCAGGTTTTTTACAAAAGTTAATTAGAGGATAACTCAAGCTAAGCAACCAATGACGTACGCTGCTTTCATTAAGATGTCTGAGCTGCAATACACTTCGTAATCCAAAATCATTCAAGTAAACCGTATTCTAAAACGTGAGAACCTTTCAGTTCATTCGAGTTCCATTTTTTAAACAAAAAACACAATAACACACCTCTGATCCCACAAGGAAAAGCCAGGAAAGAGTACCAACAGCAAAGCCAAAGGGCGCTACAGTATCTGAAAACTCCACTGGAGGCAAGCTCAGTCTGTCTGTCTCTCGCTGGCTTCATTCATGTGATAATTTCCCCTAACTCGTCATTCATCAATTTTCACTCTGCTTAGTCCATGTTCCTTTCTGCGATCCCACTCTACACCTACAAAGAATAGAAGAAAAGATGAACAGTCCCCTCTCTGGCATGTTTTGTTCAAACTACCTGTATCACAACACCACGGTGCGCATTTTATATCCATCTTGTCAGCTACCTATTTTTCTGCATTTACCAGACTCCAGAGTATTCAATATGAGCTGTGATTCCTCAGATAAAATAAGCAGCTGCTTTACCAGCTAAAGAAAGTTAACATGCCAGATGCAATACATTTTGTCACCTTTAACTTCTTGCCAGCGAAGTGCAAGTTCTTTAACATACAATAAACTCCCCTGGACCTGGATTTCAAGTAAACAGAAGTCTTAAGAAACGCAAGTCGCACGGTACTGTGGGCATCAGTCTTTACACTCACTTGCGGTTCTTTTCTGAGATTATCTAGTGTCATTCAGTGCAAAACACACAAGTTATTTAAGAACAGCTTTTGTGGAATAAAAAGAAAAAAGAAGCGCCAAGTGAAATTTACATATCAATTGTTAAGACCCACTCCAAATTCAGAACCCTCCCTCAAAGGCACTGAGAAAGAGAGAAGAGTCAAGAGGCTACAAATATCTTTTGCCAGCCCAAAGTGTGTCCAAACTGGGGGATCAGGGCTACCAGACCAGTGGCCCTGGAGCTGTCCAGCACACTAACGGGCGACCAGTTGCTGAACCTCTCTGTTGTATTACTGGTCAACTGACTGAATCAAACAGTAGCATTTAATTGGAGGAGGGAGAACACATCCTCTTTCAGAATATGTTCAGAGTTAAGGACCTTCTTCCAGAAAACAACCTGAAGCACTGTAAACACACAAATGTGCATAGAAATTTCTGAAGGATCACAGCTCCTCCAAAGTTTTCCCATGAATCCAGATAAAGAAAGCTTAAAAAATTGTTCAACTGTTCCTTCTACTTCTAACAAATCCCAGAACTTGTTTTTCAGTGTTACCTGACACTGACTTAAATAACATCTCTGATACATCACAAGGCCATAACCCAACCTACATCACTTTCTCTGAGTGCCACGGAACCCGCTGCAATCAGGGCTGCTCGAGTGTTTGCTAAGTGTTCTAGTTCCTGAGTCCAACCCCTGAGGCCATGCTTATATCCTAGGATAGCACCTGGGGACCTGTATTTTAAAAAGCAGTAGTCACAGTCAGGCTTGCTAAAGCTTTCCAACAACTGTTCTGTATGTTGGTTTTGCTCGGTGCTATGTACCACGCAGGAAGATCGTGGAAGACTTTATTAACTAGATGGACTAATAAACGAAGTATACATACCCCAGAATACTGAATTCACAGCTTACCCAAGTCTCCCTCAGCACCCACCACAATGATAATTGGCTCTGCACCTAAAAAGGTCTTCACTAACTAGCATCCCTCCCTCTAGACTGTGGACAAGATTTCTGTCTTCCCAACACCTAGTAAACATATGAACATGACTGAGAAAATAATCTATTACATCCATGATCCTGTGACTTTGAGTCTACAGTGTCTCCTAGTCCCACTAAGTAATCTATATACATTATACTCTATATTTGGAATATCTTTGAAAACTGGCAAAGTATATAAAAACCAGGTATGGTGGTACATGGCTATAATCCCAGAACTCTTGGATTTTAGGCAGGAGAACTGCAAGTTTTTAATCCCAGCCTGAGCAATTTACCAAGACTTTGTCCCAAAATTAAAAATAGGTTGGAAATACAGCTCAATATTAAGGTCCTGGGTTCAATTCCCAGAACCAACACCACCAAAAAAAAAAAAAAAAAAACTTTTAACAGGACTATTTAATCAAAACATTCCATTTTTAGCCACTTGAAAGAAACAGCCTCTTACTATATTCAGTTTTAGGTACTTGGGTAGAGTTTACCAGTTGAATCTGAGTAGCCAGCTAAGTTAAAACTTTACATAGAAACATACAAATGGACCAGAAAATCCCATTAAGAGATGAGATTCCTAGTGAAAACTAAGTCTCCTCTTTAGCAGAGGAAGCTAATTAGCAGTAGTGAAAAGACAAGTCACCAAAGTTCCTTGACAAACTTGGTTTTTGTGGAGTTGTTGGGTTTTCCCCCAAGGCAAAGGACTTCATTGTAAGAAAGCAACAACCCTCTCCATAGTATCTGAGTAGAGAAAGTCTCCAGCAAGAAGAGGTAAAGCTCCAGGCGCTGCCTGCCATCACATTAATTAATAGTCTTGGCGAATACTAATTCCTACCCTGTTTGAAAAGGATTTTTTAAAAAATGGGCCCTCGGTCACCGAAGAGCCTACCTCCTTCTTCTATTTTGACAACTTATTTTTGGATCTCATTAGTTAGTAACTAATTATTTAAAAGTGTAGTTGATGTGTGGAACATGGTTATAAAAATGGCAACTTGCCAAGGCAGACATCTGCTTCCTGAATATCCCTATGAATTCTATGTGCTTATTTTACTGATAAAACATGAGTTTGGCCCTGTGAGTTATCAAGAGAAAGGTTTAACATTCTGGACACCCATACCCCATCAAGTTGTGCAGGAGAAACAAGGGGCAGAAAAAGGTGGCTGCTAGTCTAGCTGAGATGACAGGTTTCACAGGACAGGCAGGGGATTAGAAACTCAGTCCTGAGACGATCATTAAAGCCTTAGGTGTGGGCTGACCAGTGAACATTCCCCACAGAGTCCTCGGCCCTGAAGGACAGGAGCCCTAGAGTGCTGGGGTTTCACAAATAATAATCTTTAACTTATTTAGAACTGAAGTACCAAGAAAAAATTTTAAGTTCTGCTTCACTTCAAAGACTGTTCTCTGAGGAAAACTTGCCACTGGTTTTTGGATGTGAGTGAAATGAGACTCCCCCACCCCCATACAGTTTCTTTGCTTACTTCTTTGAATCCCCTTACTGTGGAAACAGGAAATGCAAGATGTGCTGGCACGTCCCTTAACTTTTGAGGCACATCAACTTGAGTACATGAAGAAAAAAAAACAAAAACAAAAACAAAACAAGGAAAACTGCTCTCTTGCTACATGCCCTCCTAAGGCTAGAAGTTTCTCAGGTAAAAGGGAAGGGATGAACATTTCTTCCAGAAAGCTGCGCAGGCTTTTCCCATCCAACACCTCCCCACCCCACCAAGCTTTTATGATTTCCCCCAGGCCAAAACCCAGGGCACAATTAATTCCAGATCCTTTTTAAATCTAACCCCTCCCCCTACTAGCAACCTGCCTGCAGGTGGGTCTTTTCTCCCTAAATTATAAATCAGAACCTGCACCAATCTCCTGTAAAACAAAGCACAGAAAGCTTCCTGCAGCCACTGACCAGGCCAAGCTGCAGCCCAAGTCGCATTTGAAAGTGAGCAAGAAGAAAAGAGCAATACAGTATTAACCAAGTAGGAGAATTCATAAGGGGAGCCTACATTTTCAATAGTTTCAAATCGTCCCCTTTGAGGTAGCTACTTGAAGAGATACAATGGGGGAAGGGTAGGCAATCCAAAAAGCGAACTTCCCTCTTTGCAAAGCAGAGTCCCCATTTGTCAGGATGCTGATATTGGTCCGGCTGCGTGGCTGTGCCCACGTGGTCTGAAAGCTGTCCCACTCTTAAGTGTTCCTGTCTGGGCCCTTCAGAAAAGGGCAAGGTGTGTTTTTCACACCCTTAAGCACTCCCCACACAGCCCTCCCCCCAGCCTGAGTCCTGGCTGTTCTCTGAGCCTCCCTCGGAGGCCAATTCATTAGGAGCACCGGTGGTGTGCACGCAGTGTCGCCACATCCATCATCATTACATCAGCCCAGGGACATCCACACAGCGTGCTCCCGGCCCCAGGGCCCAACAGTGCACAGGGAATTTCTCAGAAAGGGCTCTGGGTGTCTGGGGGCAGAGGCTAGAGGCGGTGTTCTCCTGGGACCCACTTTGATCTGCAAGTGGCCTCTGGAGACAATGTAAGTCTGCCAGCCTGGCTGCAGAGAAAGGGGAAATACCGGAAGAAGGGACATGGGACCGGGGAGCTCAGGCCTCTGCAGGACACAGATGCAGCCTGTATCAGTTCGGATCAGACCAGTTATCCTGCTCCTCTGGAGTTTTCCAGGGCATCTGCAAACTTTGTCTGGTTGGCCATGGTTATATTCACACAGCTCTTTTAACTACCTGGATGCAACTTTCCAGGCACTCTGCAGTGCAGAGAGAGAGAGAGAGAGAGAGAGAGAGAGAGAGACAGAGAGAGACAGAGAGAGACAGAGAGAGAGAGAGAGTGTGTGTGTGTGTGTGTACAATGCAACTTTCCAGGCACTGTGCAGTGTGTGTGTGTGTGTGTGTGTGTGTGTGTGTGACATCAACTTTCCAGGCACTCTGCAGTGCAGTGTGTGCGTGTGCGTGTGCGTGTCTCGCAGGATAAAGAAACACTGGGAACACTTGAAAAGGCTTCAGGAAACCAAGGGGTGTGTGTTTCACTCACAAAACCTGTTCACCATTAACCTGGCCCCCAAATGTGGTTTCCTTCATTGGCTGCCATAAATAAAGGTGGCCAAAGCGCAGACACATGGCCTCATTGTCTCTCTCTCAGGGCAGTCCTCCACAGAGTTCCAGAGTTTAACCTGCACCATCACAGAGGCTTTATGCAGTAGTAAATAGTGTGAAAAATTACAATTCTGGAAACATACAAAAATCACCCTTTCACCTGTGCCTTAAAACCTCTGACTCTCAGGCAAGCAGGATTCCTTTATTGTTTAAACACTTAACATTTTTTCAAAGAGCATATCAGTGCTAATGCCATCACCTAACGTTACGTGGGAACTGAATGCAGGCAGTCTAGGATGAAACGCAGCTGCAGTTTAAACTGACAGAGCATCCTCCCTGCACACCAGGTTGGACATCAGCTGGTTTGTGTTTTGTTGTTTTGTTTTGGTTTGTTTTGGTTTGGTTTGGTTTGGTTTGGATTGGTTTGGTTTGGTTTGGTTTGGTCTGGTTTGGTTTTTGAGTTGGCCAGAAGTTGAGCAGCAACTCTTTTGAGTTTTCTTTCTTAGTGCCTCTAAAGATTTAAAATAACTAAGTTAGAAAGCCTGATTAATGATAATCTGATCCATTTCTGATGGGTTAGAAAAGCTAGGCCATGAGCGGTCCCAAACAGAAGACTTTGCAACAGGCATAACAACATTATTAGCAGGGTCAATATTTTGCCTGAAGTGAGAAGGTACTGTTTGCAGTTCAGGGAACTACTGCTCCAGCGGAGTGAGGCTCTCCTCAGCAAAATCACATTGGTGAACATCTGCCTGGAGACTGGTCAGGTAAATGTTCTCCCTAATGTGTTCATGTTTTAAAATTCTACCATACACCAGGCTGGGTAGAATCTACAAGGCAGCCTCCCTTGTGTTACTTATTAGGGACATTTCTCTCATCCTTTACTGCAACAAGATCAGCCTCTAATTAAAACTAATACTCTTGGAGTTCCTGTTCAGGTAAAATTCCTGTTAAACATTTTTTAGGTAAAATTCCCACTAAAAAACTGTGTACCTTCCAGAAGCTATTACTCATTTCTAAAAGAAAAGAAATCTTGTAAGGTAATTTTTTTTTTCTTTTTTTTACAAAATCCAGAAGCACAAAGCTAATTCTGATTTTAACTTTTTGATCAGTTTTGGAAGGAAAAAATAGTCTTAAGGTTGAATGAACAAACTACAGCTACTTAAAACTCATCTCAGTGGATTTTGTGGACTTGTGCATTGGAGAAAACCTCTTACAGGTTTGTGATGTGGTTGATAGTCCCTGTATGCAAAATATCTTCCTGAACTTAAAATCAATTAGGTACACATAACCTCTGTGACACAGTAACAGTTCCCAAGATTTCTAAGGCTTCTTTTCCCTTCCTGTCTGTAACGCCTTCCTCTCTCTGCAGGAAAGGAAACCCACCTTCATGAGTTCTTAATGAAATCTTCATGAATTTTTAACCACAGTATTTTTAATGCACAATTATTTTTACCTTTACATAGGATTATTTTCCCTTACGGGAAGGAAAACCTAAAGCCTTAACTGCAAAATAAGAAAACTGCTACCTGTCCAAGAGGTGCCACTGGTAGCACAGGGCTCCCCAAATCTTTTGCCTGTCCTCTTCAGGCTTTCTTTGCTTCGTTCCTGATGACAGACAAGCAGTATTCAAAACAGACATCCCCCAAGTGGAATTATTCTAGGAGGAAATAATTGCTTTGCAATAAAATTAAGTGAATTGGTTTCTGCAAATTAACTACATCTGAACTTTTAAGAAATCCACACATCTAACTTCAACCACTGAAAAGCCTATTCAACATGAAAGTAATCACTGCTATTACAATCAAAATCACAAACAACAGCTTTAGGTGCCTGTTTTATTTTTCTGCCTTGTGTATTTAAAAGAAAGCATCATGAGGTACTTTTTCTCAGCTGCCAGAAGTACTTAATGCCAACCATTTGGGGGGGAGAGGGAGGTCTCTACTTCACATTCATTCATTACCATTTCTGGGTTCTGCCATACTTTCTGGAAGCAGCCTGCATGGCAGGTACCATGAAGAGTTGAGCAACAGTGGTGAACACAGTGACACCCCACTTTCAGGTTAGCTGGATACAGAAAATCCTCCTCAGACGAAAACAGATCTGTAAGTCAGTTATCAGTTTATAGATCAGTTAAGCTCACAAAAACCATATTCCCTTTAAACTCACGTATCTAACAAAAACCTCATGACTAATCAAATGTGTCCCTTGTCTCCCTTCACTGAGATTTATAGGAATTAAAAGCCTTCCCATATTTTCAGAAAAAATTTTTGTCAAATTATCTTTACAGCACTTACACAACTTTGGGTTCCTAGAATCTTGTGGGTGTCTACAATAACCCTTTAAGGGACAGGCTGGGTGTTCCATGAGTAGTAATGGAATTTTAAAACATAACAAATATTAAGACCAATATGGGGTGTGCAAATCAGCTACAGATAATACAAAGGTACTCAACATACATTTTGTGAAGTACTATTCACCCTACTTTAGCCTCCTGATATTTAAACCTTTGATTTTTACATCATAAATGCAACTGTAATAGCCAATTTTTCAGAATGTAAGGATTTTTAAATTAAGGATTATTTTGTAAAAATGGCCCGGGGTCCACTTGTCTTATCAACTTTGCTTACTCACAGGTAACATTCTGCTTAATTTTGACCCGCTGTAGGTGCAGGGCGGACCATTGAGTCCATGCCACACAACATACCCTCCCCTCCTGAACAAACTATGTTGTGGAATTTCGCTGTAACACCCACAGCTGCAATGGCAGACACAGCCCTGAGGTCGTGGCCTGACGCAGCAGATTCCAGGTTTCCATACACGTGAGTCATGAATGCTTCATCCTTATGCCACTGCATGAGGTTTTTTTACCCACTGATAACTTTTGTCAGAATAAATTATTCTTTTTAAAAATGTCACAAAATGAAATCAATTAACAGTGCTTAACCCTCCCTCATTCCTTCAATAGTGCAATTTGAAACTTATCTTTTATCTAAATGGTGCTTTTCCTTTTGGTAAAAAAAAAAAATCAATAGTTTGATAACGTGAAGTTCTCTGGAGTCTTATGTTAGGCATTTTATGAAACCTTCAAAAAAAAGTCAAACCAGGTAAGTCTACACATTTCCATGTGAAAATGAGCAACAGTAATGTCATACTCCGTCCTGAAGTTATTTGTATGGAGACTCTTTATCCTCCATTATTTAATTAATTTAACTCTGAGACATAGGATTACACTCTACACAATCAGATGCTTGTAGAAAATGTTACTCTCCTGCCCCCCCTACACTCCTGGTCCCCTCCCCTACAAAAAAAAATGTAAAGAAAAGCCCCTCTAGCTGTTTCAGGCCACCAATCAATCCAATTTACTACAGGTACAATTTATATATACAGTGAATGCCACAACAAAACCACAGTGTGATGCCAACACGGCCCTTAAGAAAGTTTTCCCCTAAATCTCTGGAAAGGAGCTTTAAAAGAAAGCAAGGATTACAGTCAGCTAGAAGGTAGGGAGGGGACTTACCTCAAACCCAGCCAAGCGGAAATCAGAGCAGTAATTCTACAAGTCGACAGAGTACGCTTTCAAAGCTATAATGGTGTGAAGAAGTGCCGGGCAGCCTGGCCTGCAGGCAGCACTAATACACTGATGACTAATGGGGAGGCCCAGGCAGACAATGAATTTGGGGCCTGAAAACTAACAGAAACCATGCAGTACTTTGACAAATGGGCTTTCACGATTTCATTCATTGAATAACCTTTAAGCACAAAATTGGCTGCAGTCCTCCTGGGAACGATATGACATGTTGCCGGACAATGATGTAAGTATTTTCTTTTTTAATTATGACTCTTACGAAAACTGTAAGCACACCATACACAAGGACACAGACACAGACACCACAGATGGAGAACTCAACACAATATTGCCTTTCAGGAGGGGGCTGAAATGTTCCAGTGTCACCTTATTAACTATGGAATGGTTTTTTCATTCAGCTTCTTTAGAAAGCCATAGATTTTCTGAGACATTTTGTCGGGTTGAAATATACACCCCCAGAACAAAAAACACTTTCACATTACAGAAGGGGGGGGGCCAGGGAACAACAACAACAAAATACAGTGGTAATGAATACCTAAGAAATATACTAAAATATAGTGCATTTAGAATTACAAATGGAGAAAGTGTAATTTTCAGGGGCCAGGAAAAGGGAAATGCCATAAAACAACAGAGACACCATGTAAAAGTTTGCACTGAAATGTACTTGCAAACACATTTAACATTCAGTTTCTTCCCAATAGCTTTTCTCTCCTCTTCCTCTGGCATTAGTTAGCCTTTCCACTTAGAAATAACAATTTTGACCATTCTTAAAAAGAGAATGAACTATCTAAAGTGTCTCTAAATTAACAAGTGCCAGACAGCATCGCCTTCAGCAGGTCCTAAAAACTTAAGAAAAGGATCTTAAAACAGGAAGCTCCGTGAGCCCATAAAACTGTTGTTGGAGCCAGGAACACATAGCATATTTAATCTGCAAACTGTGAGAGTCCACAGTGATTTCAGTGAGATCTGAGGCATGCCCTCAAGGTTTACTGGGATCTGGGATTAGGGGGCTGGTAAGAACCTCTACTGCCCATGGACATGTTTTTCTTCTGCAGTTAAACACAAATGCAGGGAGACGTTTGACTGCTGCTTGGCGTTACTGCTCAAGTTATATAAAAGCTTTGCAGCTCCTTTTGCTGTCAATATATCAAAGTTTTAAAAAAAATCATCAAAGTGTGAAATTTCATTTAAAGTCTTCGCCAGTCTACAGCTCTATTTCACAGGCCCATCAAATGAAAGTAAAGATGAAAAATACACCGAAAGTACTTGAAAAAGTTTGCAGCAGTACTCCTGCCCCTGTTGTTGTTTATTCTGTCTCCCTTTATTTGCTTTGAAACTAAAACAGATCAATTTTCATCTAGAAAAATGACAACGTGAAGTGAAAGGCACCAGCTTCTTCCAGGCATTAATGAGAAGACAACCTGAAATCATTATTAGAATTCATCTTTTGCTTAACAAATATATATGTATTTGTTTCTTCTGTAGTGATTTCAGCCTTTTAATCGGCTCTCGTGATGTTAAGTTAGCAGAAAGGGACTTGCATCTTCCAAAACACAGCAGACAACCTGAGGCATACGAATGCCAGCAGAACTTAAAAGCTCCTTCAAAGAATTCTTTAGCTGGGGATTTACCACAATTGCATAAAGAAGAAAAGTCTGACTTTTAAGATAATCTACTATAGTCTACAAGCATTAACATTCCATTACTAAGGTTTTCTTGAGCATTTCATGACTCATTGATTCACTTCTCCTTCAAGACTGGTTTTTCTTAGTGCGCTGCTGTCTCCATGTGGGTGCATGCAAGGATGATCGTTAAACTGTTTCCTTTCATAGGCCCCCAAACCCTACCCTCAGCACAGGAAGAAGGGGATCTCAGGAAGCACGATACCTTACCTAGGAGCAAGGGCCCCTAAAACGCCAGCCCAGAGGAAGTCTGAAACCCTTACCGCGTGCATGTAGGTAATTAAAAAAACTTCACCGGTGAAGAAACAAAGGGGAGTCCAACTTTTAGGCTGGGGCATCAAATTGATAAATTAACAATTCTTTCATTAAATAAGTAATGAAATAACTGAGCAGGGCCATTTTTCATCAGTGCTGAATTTTCTCGTTTCTATCTGTGGTCCTCAGCAAATGAGACACATACAATAAAAATGTGTGTCTCTCAGGGTTCAATCAAGGAACACAAGCATGTTAAAAGCACAGGGAATTGGTAGGCATCAGGGCCAATGCTACCAGCCTATTAGAAATAATGCAATCTATACCTTTTAAAGTGTTTTTGCTTGTGCAAAAATTTCACTAGACACATCTCACATTGAACTCATTCATGCATCTTAAACCAAAACTTCCCTAGGCTGACTTTCAGAGTTATATTTCCTGAAAGGATCTCCCCTTAGGCAGAGAGCTTCTAATTAAATAGCTTTTAGTGTAAAATAAACTCTCTACTCTGTATAAATATGCCATTCCAACTAATTTAAATGTTATTTCATGTTTGTTTTAGGTTTGACTATAAACTGGCCATATATTTGTATATCATGTTAAGAACAGTATTTCCTAACATAAACAAATTCTACGGATACTTCACAGTTCCTTTGCTAAAACCAATCACCACTGCTTTAATAAAACCCCTGAACTGAAATTCTCCTCCGCTTTAGAAAAATGGAGAAATTTGAGTTATTTCCACTATTTTAAAACATAGCATTTTCTTCCTTCAAAATAATCTTGACACATGTAATTAAGAAGCTGTCAGACTATTATTAATTTTTAATTTAAAACCTAAATGAAATAATTATAGGAATCAATCAATAAGGCACCTATTCAAATTACAGAGCAATTACATAAATACTCAAAATTAATACTTTAGGCCAATTCTTGAAGATTTTGGTCTATAACATGAGAAGAAGTCAAGCCACACAAAAAATGTGCCATGGAGAGGTTGAATCGTCCCTGCCTTAAATAGACTGGAATAAGATCATTTCAGATGGCCATAGCACTGCCGCCCCCCGCCACACAAGTCATGCCCAACGCGCTCAAGCCGCAACTCTTTTCTGAAAGTCAATTTATTTCCACCAGACACATATTTCAAAGATCTAAAAAAGAAAAAAAAAATGGCCTCCGCCAAAATCACATTTAGGAGGGAAAAACCCAATTACTTGAATTTTCAACTGAGTGTCCTTATTGTGCTCTGCAAAGGCTAATTGGGGAGAAGAGGGCAGGATATGTTTCAGAACTAATACACTAATGGCACTGCCCATGTATTTGCAGGGGCCGGCCCCCCATACCTCTAAGGAAAGGGCTCTTTTACTGGGAGACTCGGACAGCCCATCATTTCAAACTGATGTGGCAGCTGGAAAATGTGGAACAGCTGGCAGAGAGCTGGGAGAAAATGTTTTACATAAATATATGTACATACAAACTGGCGGAGGGCCACAAGCACTGTACCCAAGGCCAGACTCTATCCGGCAGTCTACACCAGGGATGTAAGTTGGGAGACCGGATCCAAACAGAAAGCGCGGGGGAAACCTCTTCAGTCTTGGCCCAGAGTTAGCAGGGGAAGCCGGGGGTCCTGAGCTTCCCGAGGGATGGCATCTTACAGCAAAGGGCACGTGAGCACAAACTTCAGAGAAGGATGAAAAGCCGGGTACGGACTGGAGCGCCAGCCTCTAGCAATCTGCTTCTAAGTCGCTTCAAAAACTCCAAGTTTGGGGATCAATATTTGTTTCCTCTCCACCTCCTCCCGCCCATTTTCTGTACAGCAACTCTAGAAATTCTGTCCCTGAAGAGATGCATTCCCCATTCTGTTCTGTGTAAAGGCAACCTCTGAAATGACTGCTGCAAGGGCCAAGACTACTTTGTTCGTGTGTGTATGTGTGTGCACGCGCGTGTGTTGCCCCTATAAAGGAAAATAAATAAAAGAAAATCCCAAATCATACACAGATGGTACAACTTTCACTTTTCCCCTCTGACGACGGAGGCGCGCCTCTGCATCTGCTAACACCACATCCCCGCCCTCGGAAGAGAAGCCCGGGCGGCAGTGAGCGCCGGCAGCGATGGTCCCCGCGCGTCCCCACCTCGCCGCCGCCTCCTCCGCGCGTCCGAGGGCCTTGCGCGCCCCGCGCCCCGCACCAGAGCCCGGAGCGCAGAGGACTGAACCCGAGGCTCCGGGGCTCGCGGAGCTCTTTTTAACTCTTTGAGCAGGAGTGTAGGCGAGGGGCTCAGTGACCACCAATGCAAACTTCGCGCCTGCTGCGGGATGTGCAATTCTGCAGTCTGTCTGGAAGCTGGAGAGGCAGGCACTTGGAAAGGGACCTCCGAGAGAGTGAGAAGACTTTCTGCGACCCTTGCAGGAGGCTCTCTCCATCTGAGCGCCTGGTGACAGCCATTTTCGTCCCATCCTGCTCCCCGGCTGGGGACCACCTCTGCAACTGGAGGCCAGGGACGCTACCACGGGACCTGGCTGCGTGGCCGCAAAACAAAGAACTTCGGGCGGGACGTACCTGCGGCGCGGCGGCGGCTGTCAAGTCCCCGAGCGTCCCATAGACCCGGTCCCGGGCGCGAGCGAACGTGTGGCGGCGGCTAACGCGAGCGGCGGGGATGGGCGTGGGGTGCGCCCGCCGCGGGCATAGTGCGGGGGCTCGGGCGGCGGGGCGCGTGGGAGGCGGCTGGGTGCGCGAGCGCGAGTGTGCCGGGCCTGCTCCCGCCCGTTCTTGCAGCTCGGGCATCAGTTGCAAGGATCGTGTAATCCGATCCCTTCTGACTCACAGGCCCTGAGTGACAGTTCTGATTTGGTTCCGCCGCGGGAGGGAGGGGAGAAGAGAAAGAAAGAACTCCCCCACAGGCCGCCCCTGCGGGCTTCCGATCGACTTTCCGGAGTGAGGTCCCATCCCGCCAGGCACCCCCCGCCCGGACCCGCTCCGCCCGCGCTACTCACGGGGTGCAGAAGTTGTCCCCGCTGCGCGCTCCCCTCCCGCGCGCTTCTCCTGCGCTCCTCTCCGCCTCCTCTTCCTCCTCCTCCCCACATTCCTCCTCCCCCAAGTTTTAACAGATGTGGCCGGACTCTGACTGTGTGACTCTCAGACTCTCTTTCTTCTTCCTGCTCCCCCTCCTCCCCCCTCCTCCCCTCTCTCCTCCTCCTCCACCTCCTCCTCGCCCTCCTCCACTCCCCCCACCCCGCCCAGTCTTCGGTCTCTGGGCCACTCTCCGGCTCGGAGGCAGCGCGCCGAGCAGCCGGACGCCGCTGCCGCCGCAGGGGGCGAAGTTGGGAAAAGTTGGAGTGCCGCTCTCGCCTTACTTTTGCTTTCTCGCTGCTTGTAGGCCGCTCCCAGCGGGTCCCCTCCCCGGGAGCGGGTCCAAGGGGCGACGCGGGCGGCGAGGAGGCCAGGGTCCGGGGCGGCTGGGGGAGCCGGGGCGCCCCAGCCACGCGCGCACTCCCTCCCCGCCCGCGCCCCTCCCCGGTGCTCACACAGACACATCCGTGCCCGCTCCTCCTCTTCCCCTCGGTGACCCCGCGCCCGCCCGCCCGCCGCGCCAGGCCCCACCCACCCGGCAGGGGAAGGGGCCCGGCGTGATGTCACGCGCACCCTCCCGGCCCGCGCGCGCCGGTGCGCCCCTCTCCGACCGCCCAGCCTCGGTTCTTCCCGCCCCTCCCTGCGGGGTTGGACACCCCTTCCTTCTTCACAGTCTACTCAGATTACCACCCCAAACCTTAGCTCCCTCTCGCCTTGTTTCCCCAAACCAACCCTGTAATACCTTGTTGCACCGGATGCTGCTTTGGAAAGTTTGGGGTTCTCCTTGCAAGCTGGACTCATCTGTCCTTGGGGTGGAATCTGGGAAGTGGGACTCCCACCGCACAGCCTGCTGTTCCCGCGGGCCATTCACTTAGAGGCAAAACACAAAGACCCTGGGCTTGAAGCCTGGACATGGTGCTTTTCCTTGAGCCACAAAGTGTCTCTGTCCTTGAGTAATCTTTTCTCAGAAGTCCAGAACAGTTTAAAAAAAAAAACTTCCCTCCTTCAACAGGCCGGTGCACATTCGTCTGGTCCTTTTCAGTGTACCCATCCTGGAGCTGTAAACAGGAAAATGAGATATCATCAAGGGGAAACAAAGAAGCATTCCAAAATCCTGGGCTGAGGAGTCTGCCCACCTGCCCAGCCTGAGGAGCCCGGAGCTCCCGCTCGCTCCTGGGGAGTCACAGCGGGTCTCCACAGAAGGGCGAGAGTGGGTGGATGAGTGATTCGCTATTATGTTTCGAAGAGAATTTTGAGATTCAAATGCTTAGCTGGAGAATTTTTTAAGGGAATTGAAGGTGGTATTCACTGTTTCTGGGGACTTATTGCTTATCACAATGACGAGAAAAAAGCTGAGGCTGACTCTTAACATTTATGGTAGAAGTGACAGAAATACTTGTTAACCTTTTAAGATTGCTCTCTGCCTAGCCACGTTTTAGAAGGAAAAACCAAAACACTACTCGTTTTTCACAGAAACCAGAAGTCTGAGAGGACAGGGGGTACCCCCAGCTCCCTCACTGCTGGCCTCAGGCCAGCGAAGATTCTTGGAGCCTCCTTAGACTCCCAAGCCATCTGTGGGTTCTTGTCAGGAATACCAGGTCTCATGTGTCCCAGGATAGCTATGGATTTCCAGTGAGATCATACCTATAAAAGTGGAGAAGGAATTAGTTTTACAATAGCCAGCTACTCCTTCAACGTCAGTCTTTTCTTCTTTTTTGTATTCAGGGCTATTTGTGTATGGATCTCATGAATGCAAATCGTACATCACTGCTCATGGCAAAAAATAAAAAGGACAGCCAATAAATCAACAAGTAAAATAAACTAGATATTTTGAGTTTTAGTTCGGTCCTCTAGCATGTTTGGACACACAAAGACCTTGATTTTTTTCCATGCTAAAAAGATTAGCACAAAGGAAAACAGCTAATCTTTCTCCTGTGCCCCTAAAAGCAAAGGAGGGAGAATAATATTGTCTGGTTTGTGTTCAGATTTCCTCACCTGAGATTCTTGGTGGAAATGTCTAGCTCTCTCTCTGCTTTAGGGATAAACATGTATGGTAATGAGCACATTTTGTAGAAACGATAGTGGAGGGGAAAATAAACCCAAATTTGCCTTTAGTTTGAGTTACATTCTTCCAAGAACCAGTGACTTTCAGTGTAAACTGCAGAGCTCTCTCCCAAGTGAAAAACTTACATAAGTAAATATACCATATATATATATAATGTATTAAAATATATATTATATATAGAAGAGAGACTACTCTGTTGGGAGTGGAATGTCACATCTCTTTTCACTTGTCACCTTTCTTCAATGACTCCTGAGATATCTGTAACTGTCTCAAAACCTATCTAAATTTCAATATTGGCCCTTCTGTCCTCAAGACAAGCACACACTCTGAGATACCCTTCTCGAAGTCTAAAATAACACCATCAGAAATTCACTCATTACCTGCTAGCACCAATCCTTTTCATAAGCAAAAGTATCAGTACCCCCTTTCCCCGGCAACAGTGAAGTAGGAGATAGGAACATACTCTTACTAACAAACCACACTAACTGGACAACTCAAACGACAGATATTTCATGTCTTACATCTCTGGAGGCTGAAAGTCCAGAATTAAGGCGTCACACAGCGCTATATTCCTTCTGAAATCTGTAGAGGAAACTTTCCTCAACACCTGCAGGTTTCTGATATGGCTGTGAGTCCTTGGTGTCCCTTGGTTTGGGGCTGCTTCACTGCAGCCTGGCTCCTGGTCACCAGAAGGCCACTCTTTTGCCTGTCTCCTCTGATAAGGCACCAGTCATGTGACACAGGAGGACTGTTCTACTCTAGCATGAATTTATCATAACACTGTTCTAAGGAAGATCATGTTTTGAGGTCTCTGGGGTTAGACCTGTAATATATCTCCTTAGGGGACACAATTCATCCCATAAATGCACAATTCCCCACGAAGCTGGTTGGTTGGAGGCTTGGTCAGCAGACTGGCAATGTTGAGGTAGTGAAATCTTGATAAGGTGGAGCCTAGGAGGAGGTGGTTAGATCCCTTCCAGGAAAGGAGTGCCCTTGGAAAGAAATTCTCTTGGGTCCCCACTTGTCCTCAAAAGAGCCAGTTGCTATAAAAGAGCAAGGCCAACTCTTTCTGTGTCTCTGGTTTCCTCTCTCACTCATGTGATTGCTCTCAATATGAGACCCTCACCAGAATCTAAATTGATAAGACTTTCTGATCTGGGACTTCCAACTTCTACACTTGAGAGCTAAGTAAACTTCTTTCCCTTGTAAACTACTCAGCCTCAGGTATTTTGTTATAGTCACAGAACTATCTCTCAGTTTGCATTCCTAGAACTGAATCATCTTTTCAAAAGGATAAGTATTCCTCCTGACCAGTCTGGAAAGATAGCTGCACGTAGGCAAAAAACATTTTCCATTCATAACACAAATCATGTAAAGCCCAACCTACACCTTCTATGAATGTTGGGACTCTCTTCTTTGAGGCTGGTCCCCTTCCATAATGCAGATGTCTGCATTCCTTCACTTACCCCATCTGGTAATGTCTTCTGTCCACTGCATTCTCAAGGGTCCTCAGTTCCCTGAAGTCACACTGTACCATGTGTGTAGACAGAAGGATGCTTTTGTTCCTTGGACTTAGAGACCTGGAAGTCCATCTGTCTCTGTTTCTGTCTCTGCCTCTTTCTTTCTCCCTCTGCTCTGTATTTTCTGTCTCTCCTACCCTCTTCCGTTTTCTTTCCCTATCTCTCCATCTTCCTTTCCCTTTCCTCACTCTATCCCACTCCTGTAACGACAGAAGCACAGCTTTGAGAATAAGAGGATCAGAGATTAATCTCCCTTGCTCTCCATGACCAACTCCTAGTGTCCAGGTTGCATTCAGAGCTAATAGAATCTCCATGACAAATATTTCAGGAACAAATTTCCAGGACACCAAATATGTAGTAGCTGGTCTTGAGCCTCAGACCAAGGAAATATCCATGAAAATTCCACCCAAATTGGACAAGATAAAGTCAGGGCCTGCTCTGACCACCTAGTTTCCTAGGTGCTGTCTTCCACAGTCACTTCCAGGGCCATGACGGCCCATGGGCAACACCTGGTCCCTCCCTGGGTACATCTTTTTAGGTTTCCTGCTAATTTCTTGGATTTGCTTGTTGCCCAGGTAGTGCTTGTGGGCATGCAAGAAAGGCTGTGGGGCACCTCTGAGGGGGTGCAGGGCAGGGAGCACCCCTCCAGGTGGGGTAGGATGGCGGGGCCTGAGCTGCCCCACACCACTGGGCGGCTGCCAGCCAAGGAAGTGCCTTTAGGAGCCTCCCACACAGGGCCTTCCAGGGTTCCGCACTCAGCACCCGCACTCTAGTCCTTCCATCTTCCTGGAGCACTGGGATTATAAATGGAACCCAGATGTCTGCTGTGTCCCTCTTCACCTTGGCTATGTAGCTATAATTGGCTTGGACCTCAGCCAATCCCACAACTTAGGAAGATCTAAAAGCTTCTCTGAGTTGTGGCACATTTCAGAGGCCGTGGCTGGTGCGTGACATTGACACACAGCAACCCTCGCCTGCTGCACCTTCCAGAAACCCTGGGCACTGAGAGCAAAGGATGAGCTAGGGGAGTATACTGATGATTTGGGCAGCTCAGAGATCATTGTCTGCATTCTTTTCTTTTCAAAAGAAAGTCATTTTCTCTCTGGGTCTCACACAAAGCACTTGAGTGACCAGCATTCTCTCCCTGCTTCCCTTGGAGCTTGTTCATGAGACACACTGGGGTCCCTGGACTCTCTGAGCCCCGTGTCTCTGTGATCATCCACCTCAGCATGTCTCTGAGCTCCCTTAAAGCTGCGGCAATAAGCAGCGGGGCAAAAGTCATCTGCCAACGTGTGGCATTCAGCATGCCTCTCCAGAGTATCTCCTGGCCTCTCCTTGTGGCTACAGTTTGTGTCACTGTCCACTTGTTCCACGTGCAGCCTCCCTCCTTTATGAAACATACCTTCCTCCTGCAACTCCTGCTTTGGCTGTCTCTGCTCTTCATAATCTACTGTGTGTTAAGTGAAAGTTTTAGTGCAAAACTGTAAACAGGAAAATGAGATATCATCAAGGGGAAACAAAGAAGCATTCCAAAATCCTGGGCTGAGGAGTCTGCCCACCTGCCCAGCCTGAGGAGCCCGGAGTGTTGTGGCTCAACGAGTGTTATGGTTTGTGTCTGGATGTCCTATTAAACTCTCATGCAATTATGAGGTGGGCTTCTAGAGTTTGTGATTGATTCATGGGTGTGAGCTATACCCACCATGGGGCAGGTAGTTTGCATCCAGTGTAAGGGAGGGAAGAGGATGCTTGCCACCGCTCCTCCCTTGTGCTCTTGCTGCTTTTTGCTATCTTCCCCTGCCATGCACTGTTGCCCTCTGCCACGTGCCACTCTGCCTTGGAGCCAGCCGAGTACGGACTGAACTCTCCACAAACTGTAAGCTAAATAAACCTTTCCTTCCTTAATTTTGGGCATCAGGTATTTTGTCTCAGCAAGGAGAGGAAAGTAACCAACACAACGAGGTAGTAAACAAATTCAACACAGCCAATCCGCACCAGAATTCTTCTCTTGGACATTTTCCCCGCTGTACCTCCATTGGGTTATTATTATTTTTTATCTATTCTCTTTTTCTGTTTAGGCTTTAGCACAAGTTCTCTGGCAGAACAGTTCACTTCTGTCTCACTAAACTAAGGTAAAAGCTGTTTCGTTTTGTTTTGTTTTGCTTTGGTTTGGTTTGGTTTTATGGGGATTGAACCCAAGGCCTTTACACTGAGCTACATCCATCCCCAACCTTTCTTATTTTGAGACAGAGCCTTGCTACATTACATGCTAGGCTTAAAATGTTGATCCTGCCTTAGCCTCCAGAACACCAAAGTGAGGGAATATTCTGAGATGCCAGGGTACAGTGACATGGAACATTTCTGGTTAGCAGGGAGAAAGCATTTCTCTCCCTGAGAAGGCAGTTAGGTACCTTGTACCAGTTGATATGTCTTCTGAGTCTCTCGCTCTCTCCCTCTACCTCCTCTCATGTACCCCCAGCAGCAAGTCAGTGTTTTATTTTTAAACAAGCATGAGAAATTCCAGTGAGAAACTATGCTGACTAGAATTTCCTCCCTCTTATTACAAAAGAAGTGGACGAGGTGGAGACCACACACCTGGAAATACAAGGATGAGCTGGGATATTTCCAGACAAGGTGAGAAGCAGCGGCTATGTGCTTGGTAACTCTCACACTCCTGGGAAGAGGTGCCTGCCCCCGCCCCCCCCCCCCCCGCACCAAGTTGAAGACCTACAGGATTCAGAGGAAGAGGTCTGAGCTCAGCATGAGAAGTGAACAGGAACAACAACCAAAACTGGTGGGTCACATGTCCGGAACAACAGGGCCACCCAGGACCCACAGCAAGACCGGCCAAAAACCAACAGTTTTCAGGGACTATGACCATTAGTCACACTATTCTGACTTGACTGGGGATTGGTGAAGCACCCTTTTCTATGTGTCTGGGTCTGGCATGGACATGTGTCCTCAGGGACTATACAGGGTCTCCTGCCCCTTCCTCTCTGGCACTGTTCTCCAGGTCTCCTTCGCAGCCTCCATGAACTAAACACTTTGCTCTGCCACCCCCTCCTGCCATGATGTTTCGGTTTTGGAGCACTTGAACACGGCCTGAAAGCTCTGAAGCTCCGAGTCAAATTCAACCTCTCCTTTAAGCTGCAGGTGTTGGAGATTGTGTCTCCGCCACGGGAGAGCTGACTAATACAATGGCACGGAGAGGATGTCAATGAACACTAAAGGAAGTGTTCTAGCCAGAGCACAGGAAGACACAGGGACACTGTAGTACATGACGGGAACAGCGGAGAGCTCAGACATCATGGTCACATCTCTTTCAGGGCCCATCAAGGCTGAGGAAGGAAGCACCTGTTCTCTGAAGGAGGGGAAAGGCAGCGGTCATCTTTGTTTACTTACCCATCCATCCATCCATCCATCCATCCATCCACCCATAATACATAGCATATGGTCCTACTTTTTATGATAGTGACAGAGTCTCACTTTCTTGGAGTTTTAATATTAATCAGAACCATTCAGTAAAGAACAGACATGGATTTAAATCCTTTCTCTAGTGTTGCTAGCTCCGTATTTGCCAAATCTGTTCACTTACTTTTCCCACCTGTCCATTGGCAGGAATGATGTCCATCTCACAGGGACTGTGAAAATCACAGGAGATGGCCACTATGAAGGGACGAGAGCACTGCTGGATGAGTAGATGCCAAGAGAAGCAGAAGTCCTCTCCCTTCTCTTGCCTGTGCCAACTCAGCCCACACTGCCATTTGCAGCTTTTCCTACTCAGTCATCAAGGCACAGGAGAAGTGGGGATTTAGGTCTCTGTTGTACCTAATCTGTGATAGGGTCACTCATTCTGAGTAGTTTTTCTACTGAAATATGTACCATCATAAAACTATTTCAAGTGTCCATGACTCAAAGAGCTCTTGGGAACAAAATTGCATCTGCAAAGAAGCAACTCACAAACACTGGATAACTTGCTACTCTTTCGTGCTCAATGCCGTTGCAGAAGTCACTTACTGATTCTCCACTCAGAAAAAGAAGAGCATAGATCAGAAGTCTCTGACCCACGCCCCTCTAGGTTTTTCTTTTTTTTTAAACACCAGTCTAGAAGTCATTGTAGTTTGAAGGATGGGAGTTTACAGGCGAAAAGCTGGGGCTGCTGTCCTAGTTCTGACCTGTTTCAACATGAAGGAGCTCAGAGAAATTCTCAGTTTAATCACACGTTCATTCGTCACCTGGATATGGAGCATATGGTGTGTGTGACTGCACATTTTACTGCGCATGTGGTGGTGACACATAGAGATATTGCCTACCTTTACACAGCTTAGAGGGAAGACAAATGCCAATGCACACACTTGCACACTCACACCCACACAGGTGTGCACACATGTGCTGTAATGAGCATTATAAAAGAAAAAAATGGAGTAACACAGGATGCACCTTGGAGTTGGGGACCAGCGGTAGATAGGGTGACAGGATGGCCAACATCACATTTAAGATAGCAGGAGTGACTGAGGAGGGCCTCTCAGAATGAAGGGCAGTGATGAAGCAAACAGTGTAGGAAGAAAGGTCCAAGCAAAGGAAGCTGCTCAACTACAGGCTCTGAGACAGGCAGAGCCTGTAAGATTCCGGGAACAGAAGGTCAGCGTTTGCTTTGCTCATCCACCTGATACATGAAATTAATCTCACAGCCTTAAGTAATGTTTTAAAAAAGGGTTTGAAGATTCTTGCTTAAAAGGCCTGTTATTATACTGAAGTGTCAGCATGTACTTAGCTCCTAATTTTACTCCTGGGTGAAAATTAAGAATCACACATCCCATTTGTTAGTTTTTCCTTACAGTTTCACGTAATACTCAGAAACGTTGAGTATTTCCCAATGGAAAATTAAACATTGCTTAATTTCCCAAGATACTAGCTAGAGAAATATGGGTTCCACTGATTTAACCAAAGTACCAAATAAAAACATTCCTTCTGCTGTTTCAAGTCTACCAGTATTAGATGTTTTAGAGCACCAATATACATGGTTACAGGTGGTGTCTACCTATCGTGTGTCTTTTGAAGAGAGGCACAAAAGGTAGACACGTATTTGTGAAAATTTTTCAGTGAAATCAAACTTGAGCCTGAAATACAAATTTATTGCGCTCTTAGTTGCTTGTTAACTTGAATTATTAGTGCCTGAGCAACCACAGTCAGACTTCATCTACCCATGAAAAATGAAGTGCAGAATTGAGTAAATTATCTTTATATGGGCCAAGCAATTAAAGCCCAAAGTGGTTAGTTAGCCCAGATTATCCTGATTCTGCTCTTATCAGAAGGCTGCATCAGAAAGGCATAATAAAATATCTTTCTTTTTAAAAATGTTAAATAATCACAGTCTTGACTGGAAAGGTGCTAGGTAGATAGGCATCAAGGTTAAAATCTTCCAAAACAAGGAGCCAGCCATGAAGAATCCATTCAAGCTTGCCCAAATAAGAGAGATTTGGGCACTAATTAAATTCCTGCATATTTCCCAAAGCTGAGGACAAGGCACCTTTCATACTAGGTCTTCTATTAAGGGCAAGGTTTTTGGAGACTTTTTTTTTTTTTTTGACAATTGTGAACTATACCATACTTTGCTTGGAATAGGCAAAGGGGCCCATCTTTCCCCAGGGAAACAACTCACCTCCCCAAACCATAAACTCAGCCCCTGCTGGCTTATCCCGAGCCTTCACAAAGGGCTTCAATGGCTCCTGCTGGACTGAGGCTTCCTCTTCTCACACCCCTTGTAGATGACTCCATTGATTGAAGCAGTGGAAGGACTCACTGAAGCTTATCTATGCTTAAGATTCAGCTTAGCATTGGTAGCAAGGACTGGGTCCA
This sequence comes from Dinomys branickii, assembly GCA_004027595.1. Classification (NCBI taxonomy): domain Eukaryota; kingdom Metazoa; phylum Chordata; class Mammalia; order Rodentia; family Dinomyidae; genus Dinomys; species Dinomys branickii. Next base: position 10,530 of record PVLD010003381.1, on the reverse strand, counting down.
AAGAACTCTAGTAAGTGTGAACTGTTAGTTTTGCCCTGCCCCTTTTCAGTACTGGGAAATGAAATCAGAACCTTCATGCTGAGGTACAACTCTAGCCCCTTCTTATTCTTTACATTTTGAGACAGCGTCTTACTAAGCTGCTAAATTGTCCAGGCTGGGCTTGAACTTGCTGTTCTGCTTCAGCCTCCCAGAGTGCTAGGGTTAGAGGCCTGCAACACCATGCTTAGGTAGTTTTAACCCCTCTTGACCATATATTTTTGAGCAAGCTATACAACACCTTTGATCTGCAGTTTATTTATAAGTAAAATGGAATCCCGAGAACAAATTTATAAAATAATTTAGGTTAAAATTTAGAATTAAGTAAGATAATGCTGGGACCAGGGAGTTAGCTCAGTGGCAATTGCAAGGTCCTATGTTTGATTCCTGGTACCAAAATAAATAAATGCATAAGGTGATACTTAATCCATGCCTGCACACAGACTCAACTTTTTCCCCTTTCTTATTTTAATTATACCTAGAGTGTTCCAGAGTAGGGTCTTAATAAACATTTAAAAAATTAATGACATACATGAATTAAGTGCCACAAAGGGAGATAGACCTTGGGAAATGAATGTGGATATTACTTTTCTCGAACAGAAGCTGGAGGGCTTACATGGCATGAAGGTCGCCTTGGAGATTTGGAAACAGTGCTCTCTATTCAAGTTTGGTAGGTATGGACTGGGCAGAAGCACACTAATGAAACTCTTCACTACCCTTTCCTCTGATCCTGGGCGCCCTGCTGTCACCCTCAACTCCTCCTTTGCCAGCTTCCACCCAGGTGACTCTTCAGTGTCTTGTTCAAAGTCATGATGCTATGCTATGACCCCACGTGCCTGGGATCAGGGGGCAATGTCACGCCATTGTTCCTTTTCATGAGGGTGGTAGTCATGCTGCCAGGCCAGTTACCACTCTGTCCGAGATTCCTTCACAGAGTTCACTTACACCCACATCCAGCCCCAAACACTGCTTTTCAGTCTCCCCAATTTTGACTTTCTCTCAACTTAATATCCAAGAATGGTCTCAGGGAAATAAACTGAAAAAATATGGGGACTTTTTTGCTTCTTGCTTATATCTTTACTTGTAACCCTATGCTTTCTACTGGAAGAGGGGATCTTTGCCTGTCACCCATGGCTTCCTAAGTGGGAAAGCACAGTGATGGAGCCTTGGCATGAGCCCAGTAGCTTTCATGAGAGCAGAGCTGAAAATATGGTGAAACACCAGACATTGGACCTGAGACATTTGCACCTATGGGAATCCCAAATGTTGTTTCCCTCCCTAATTTATAATAGCTCAATGCTCAAAACTGTTAAAACCTTATTATCACCAGTTGATAAATATTTACTCTTTGGGAGTTAATGTCTTATTAGATAATAGAATGATTTTTTAAGGCTCTGCTGAGACTATCTGGCGAAAGTTTGTGAAATCCTTAAAAGCTTCTGGGAATGAGTTTCTATGCGCCGCCCCCCCAGCAAAGTCTTTCATTTGCTGGTGCCCCAAGCAAGGCAGTCTGCAGTCACTTGCTTCTAAAAGTGGTGGTTCCTACTGTGGCGGTTCTCCTGTGGTCTTTTAGGGAGCTGAGGTTCATGGGACTCCATTTTCAGGCCACGGATCTGCAGTGGTTTAAGTCAAAATGTGTAACTCCATAGAAAGATAAAATAAGAGCAAATCTCTGGGAGGGAGAACGCAGATGACCCTCAGTGAGGACCCTCTCTTTGTCTCTAGCTCTAGATTTATTGTGGTGTTGGCCAGAGTGCTTTGCTTAGGCCTGGTTCTTTCCAACCACATGGTAGAAGACACGACCTTAGATGGCAGGCAGGCTTTCTGTTTACAGCTTCAGACACTGGAAAGGCAATGACTTTCTACCTCACAGTCATTTCTCAGGTCCTACAGGGTGAATCTGATAAAGCCAGGGGTAGCCATTAAGATCTGATTTCGTAGATTTGTTGAGAAAAAGGAGAATATTAGGCAATTGCTACTTCTTCATATTGGTGAAATAGAGGTACTGGCACAAATCTAATGTAGGGTACAGCACTGAAGAGCAGGTGGAGGTGACATGATACTGTGGGTGGTGGGGCAGAGAGCATATGTGCCTGTTTGGTATTTTGAGTTTGAAGTCTGTGTGGAAAAAGAGAAGTGTTCTTAGGAGACTAGGTATACAAATATCAAGTGAACTGTTGAGCTAGACAAAAACACTTGAGTTTATATTAAGTAGGTATTAGTAAAAGACAAAAGAAAGGATGGATTCACCAGGAATATCACATATATCCAAAGAAGAAGCTAATAGAACATAACCTTGGGCAATGAGTATACTTATATGATAGGCTAGTGATTCACCAAATAAGACTGACGGGGCAAAGCTACAATGGAGTGAAGGAAACCAAAGAGAAAAGCTGATAAAGAATGAAGCCACTTTTCAAGTGCTAAGAGAGGTCAAGCAAGTTGTGGATTAAAACAGGATCTCTCAGATGTGGTGGTCTGTTTTCCTGAGGAAAAATTTATCAAATATCTAATACATAACAGGAACTGTTGTAGATGCTGGGAGAGGGTAAGGGAGCCCGGGTAAATGTGGTGCCTACAAACTTTGAACTACACATCCAGTTTCTTGGGGCTTGGTATTGCAAATCACTATTTTATCAGCTTAGGTTGTAAGGTTGTAACAAACCAACAGTTGCCCAGAGGATGCTGCAGGGACCATGCTGACCATCAATGTTTAAACAATGTGATGCTGTAGCTTATGACAAGTTGACTTTGACTGTCAGTGAAACAGTGGGACCTAGTGGTGCCTTTGAAGTGGATTCTTGGGAGCATGAGATTGAAGTTAATAGACATGGGGTAAGGAGTGTTTAGGTAGAACTTTCAGAGTTGGAGATGAATTTGTGTAAGGAAGGAAAGGTTGGGTTGGCAACAACATAATTAAAATGGGAGTCCCTGGCTCTGTATGTTCCTATTTGATTTAATAACCGTCCAGTAGGATGATTTTCCACATAACATCTTCTGTCCTTCAACCACCCCTTCCCTTCCACTTTTTTATTAGCAGGCCATAAGCCATGTTTGAGGCCCTTCTAATCTTGAGCAGGCATATTACATAACATTTGATCTATTCCAGGCATATAATTATGAAAAACAAAAACACGAGTGTTGGACTTGGAATATTAGCAAGAAAAATGCATTTGGGAATTTGGAATGTCCATTTCTTGGACCAGTGGTTTACATGTTAATGTTTCAGTTAATTTAGTCTGAAATTATTTGCACTATAAATCTTGATGGATTCCATTAAGCTAGTTGCACAGGGGCAGGCCTAATGAATGTCTGGCTTCTCAAAGTTTGTGGGTAGATGCAGTTGCTAACATTGTTTTGTGTCATTTCACTTTCAGATGGATGCTGGCAAGGTGTTTAGGGATGGGAAGAAGAAAAAGAACCTTTTAATCTTTGTGCATCCAAGGTTGTCCTTTCTCCACCCTCTAGCTGCATGGGGATGGAGGTAGTTTAAGTTTGCAACCAAAGTCTCCCAGAATGGGTGTGGAACCCAGGGCCTTTGCACTAAGCTACAGCCTGATTTTTCCAAAATTTTTTTGAGTCAGGATCTGAGCAAGTTCCTAAGTTGGCCCAAACTTGTGATCCTCCTGCCTCAGTCTCCCAGAGTGCTGGGATTCAGGCATGCACCACCATGGCTAGTGATCAAGAACTTCTGAGTGTGACACTGTCCAGTCATCTTCTTGTGTACTGACAGATTATGAGTCTCATCCTACTGTGAATCTCCCAAGATTGCAAGGGAGAGAAATCCCACAGCTATCGGGGCAAAAATGTAAAATATCCCTCTTCTTTTCAGCCCATGACCAGATTCCATTTTCTGTTTGATAGTCTGCTCTCACATAGGACATTGTGGTACCTGCTCTACTACTGTACTTAATGTTATGCTTGGTTCATCTAAAACTCATGGTATACGAATCAGAAGACACCAACACTCTCTTGAGCAGGGAAGACAGAAAAGTTCCAAACATTCTTCAACCTAGACTCCTTCCCCAGGAGTCCTATCCCCTTAGGCACGGCATCTCCTAATCAGGAGCCTTAGCTCCAGGAGACTTCTTGGGTGAGAATTTCCCTTTGCAGTGTTTTGCAGTCATGCCAAGTTTGTTTGGAAAGAGTGAGAAACACAGTGGCAGTGTAGAATAAAATGAACTCACCATAGAGAAAATCAGTTTTGCCTTTCAGCTTTCCTAAGGGATGCACCCCTCGGAACAGACCAGTAATTACAGCCCTAATATGTTCCACTAAGAAACACAACAGTCAGTGGATGGAACACTCTAGAAAAGGGATTTGATGTTCTTGTTGATTACTAGAAGTATATGATTTAACTTAAAAAAAAATAAGTGCCCATTTAAAAATCAGACCAGGGTACTTTTGAGTCTTTTCTTAAAGATCCGCAAATCTCAAATTGGTAAAAAGTTAGAGAACTATTAAGGTTTATATAGTTTTCCCCTTGGTGCATCATTGGAAATCTTCCTGAGAAACAAATCATCATAAAGTTGCTCATATTTTCCTATAGGGATATAGCTGTAATTGGGAGTTGAGATACAGACTAAGGATTTGGGGTAAAATAAATCATAAATATGGCCTCCGATCTACCATAAATGCAAAACCATAACTGCCATAAACCACAGTGATTACTTAGCACTTGAAAATTATGTTCCAAGTCACAGAGGCCTATAATTTTATTACTGCAAGGGACGATAGGGATTATCTTGTCCAGCCCACAATTTGGAGATAAGGAAGTTTAAATCAAAGAAGATTAAGTGATTTGCTTCATTTAGTTAGAAGCAAAGCCAAGAAAGAACCTTCTCCATGCTCTTCTTCTGCTAAGTTCCTTTTCAGTAATAGCCTGCAAATCACCACAGGTAAATACAGAAAAGAAAAGGGTAGAAATGTGAATATGACAGAAGGGTCCTCTCATGATTCATGAGGCCAAAGATTAATATGCTCACTATAATAAGGTAGTAATTTGACATCGGCTAATGATTCTCTTATCCTTCTTAGTTAAGAGAATATTTTAAAGGACAAAAATGATTCCCTTTTCTCCTTAATAAACTTCCTTAAGCAAAATAATTCCCTTGGTCCAGGAGATGACAATGTGTTTCTGTAAAAGGCTAGATGTGAATTGAATATTCTTTGTCTGAAATGGTTTGAACCACTCGAAGTGATTTGGATTCTGGATTGTTTTTCAGATTGGGGAATGTTTGTGTCTACCTAATGAGAGATCTTGGGGGTAAGACCCAAGTCTAAATACCACAGTTATTAATAGTTCACATGCACCTTGTATATGTAGCCTGGAAGTAATTTTATATGTTATTTTCAATAAGTTTGTGCATGGAAAAAAAGTTTCATGGTGGGGAATTTGCCACCTGTGGCATCATATCAGTGCTGAAAACCTTTTGATTTTGGAACAATTTGGATTTCGGATGTTTGGGTTAGTGTTGCTCAGTCTGTAGGAAATGGTTTAGACTTTCCATGTTACCCAGTCTCAACTCGGTCAGATGCAGTATATCAAAGAATGAGAGTGGGCTGTGTTCTAGTAAATACTTGAAGAGACTGTGATGTGAATTTTATATGATTTTCATAATTTTTATGCACAACAAAAATTATTCCTCATTTGCTCTCTCTCAACCACTTAAAATACAGTACGAAGACTACTCTTCCTTCCTAGCTTTTATAGCTATATTAAAATAAGTGGAGGGCCAAATTCAGCCTGTGGGTTACTTACCCCTTCTTAGAAGACAAGAGCGAAGTTTGAGTTAGAAAGATCCAGTTTCAAAAGCTGTTCCTGCCTGGAGGTTGTGACATCATTCTTATGTGTTGTAGTGTGACTGTCTGCAAATGTGTTGATGCTGCCTACTTCCCCAGGTGCTTGAGGACTGAGTGGGTGGACATTCATAGAGTCCCAGTGTAGAACTTGGGAACAATAGACATTTAATAAATGTCAGTTTCAGTCTCCATTTTTCTGCCTTCCTAACTCCTATACAAGTTTATCCACATAGGCTCACACGCAATTTTTACTTAAAAAAGTTTTTCTTCTGCCAATGCTTATTCTTCCTTTCCCAAGTGACCCACTGTGGGTACTGAAGTTTGTGAAGGATGACCCAAGACTTGGGTTTGCCATGGGTGGAAAATCCGTATTCTCTGTAACATGGCCCACTTCTCTTTATTGTCTTCGCTTTTTGAAAGAAAAAAGAGCAAACAATAGCAAACCCCACCAAAGCAAATGAACAAACAAAATGCAACGCTTTCAACAGTCCAAATGCAGGGGAAAATTAGATGGATCGACATTAAGGTATAAGAGAATTCATTAAGCAACAAATGAAAAAGTTTTGATCAAGTGTCATGTTTGGAGTGAATTGGCTGGGATTTGGTGCTCCTACATGGTGCTTGGTGAAAAAGTAGTTATATTTCCTTTCTCTCTTCCTTTTCTTTTTATTATACATACATTTTGAGTACTAGCCATCTGTCTTGGTTACTTTTCTCTCCTTGCTGAGACAAAACACCCAACGCCCAAAATGAAGGAAGGAAAGGTTTATTTAGCTTACAGTTCGTGGAGGTTTCAGTCCTTACTTGGCTGGTTCAGAGGCAGATGGCACATGGCAGAGGGCAAACGTTCATGGCAGCAAAGCACAGCAAAAACAACCAGCAAAAGGGAGGAAGGGCAGCAAGCAGCCTCCTTCCCTGCCTTACATTGTAAACAGCCTACCCCCACCCAGGGGGCGGGTAGCTCTCACACAGTCTCCATGCCCTCCTCTTCCACAGGCTCAGGATGTGTACAAAGTAAGCACCTTGGCTTCTTGCTGAGTCACTCAGCCAAACCTCTAGACTCCCCAAGTTGACACAATGTATAAACCATAACACCATCAAACTTTTCTTTTCATTATATAGAAAGTGTCTGTACTAAACTACACTTCCACCCCTTTTCACTCTTTATTTTGAGACAAGGTCTTGCTAAATTTACCAGACAGACCTAAGACTTGCGATTCTCCTGCCTTAGCCTCCCGAATACCTGGGACTATAAGTATACACTGTTGCCCCTAGCACATTTTCCTTATGTCATGTAATTATGACAAGAAAAAATAAAATAAAAAATACTGAAGATACAAATATAAAATATATATGAAGGTTCTATATAATATCCTTTCAATATTTTTGGTGAAAAACTTGAACCTGCCTCCAGGGAAAAAACTTTATTATAAAAGGTTTTATGCTTCATATGGCTACAAAGAGTTTCCAATTAAGATATTTTAATGCTCATCTCTTTAAAGTCTTTATAGACACCATCAGTGAGAAACTGTTCACATAGACAGGCAATAGAACATTTTAGACATTTTATTTCACAGCCATCCAAATTTACAAAAGTTGAAATTATACTGAAGTACCCCCCAACTCTTCTTTTTCTTTCATTGACAAAGAGGGAAATAAGAAGGGCTTTCCAAAGTAATCAAATAATTTTAAATAAAGCATTTAGTGATGGAGCTTGCATTAGCAAAATTTATGTGCAGTATTAGGGTGGTCCCCTTGCGGCTAGCTGAGTGACACCTAGAACATGTGCAACGCAACCAGACAGATATCCTCAATTGCAAGATGTGATAAAAAAGTTTGTTTCTATAAACTTAAAAATAAATAACAGTAAGAGACACATTACCATTAAGCCCCCTGGAAAGCCTCCCCTGTCGCTTGAAACACACTCCTCCCCGTGTTCTCGCCACTGTCGAAGCAGTTAAGGGAGCCCTTTTTTGTGAATGTCTTCAGTTGTGCTGTCCTGGATGCCTCCATATCCTGAGCCAAGTCAAAACATTTCCTTTTCAGAATCATTTTGACTTTGCAGAAGAGCCAGAAGTCACAAGTGACAGATCCGGTGACTAAGGCAGGTGAGGACACGCTGTCATGTTTTTACGAGCCTGCCTTTCTGTGGGAGGGCCCTCGGCACAGCCATCACTGTATTTCTTATGACTCTTTGTAAAGCCACTCCTGCAAGAGGGCTTCCAGAACTGCTTCAGAAAGTGACAAGAACAATGGGATTAAATACGGTCAAAGCAAGGGGGAGTAGTGCGAGAAGGATTTGTGGGAACACATCTTTTACTATGATACCTTTTTTTTGTTGTTGTTTTGGTTTTTTTGAGACAGGGTCCCACTAGGTAGTTGAGGCTGATCTTAAACTCACTGTACGGCCCAGCCTGGGCTTGAATCTGTGGTGATCCTCCTGCCTCAGTCTCCTGGGTGCTGGGATTATAGATGTGCCTCACCATGTCTAGCGATTGTGATAAATATTTTAATTCACTAGAGGTTTGATCAGCCTTTGCATATGAAGACAGAGCTTCCCGTGCTGCATCCTCTGTGGTTCTGCACAACCATCGGCCCCTTGGGCTGCCCTTAGAGCACGTAACTTCTCTTGGCTCCAAAGAACCTCACTGGCCGCGCATAAGGATATGTTTTGCAGTCAAGCTTGCTGGGCACATGCTCATCTGAGCACCAGACATCAGTCAGGTTTCCCACTCCTGCTTGTGGAAGAAGAGGGCATTACCCCTGACCCTCACCCTCTGAGGAGCCCACCGGAGGCTGCTCACAGCATGGGGGCCACCAGCTTGGCCGCCCCAGGGCCAAATGAATGGATTTCCAGGGACACACTGGGAAGCTGTGCACTGAATCACACTGAAGCATGATGGCTCTGGAGCCAGACTGCCGCTGTACAAGTCCCAGCCTCTCTTGTTCCCACCTTTGTGTCTTTGGGGGTCCATGTGTTGCCTTTTCCACTCCCCAGCTTTCTCATCTGGAAGCTCATTCAGTGCCTTAAGCTGTCCGCTGCGCTCAGTAGATGCGAGCCCTGTGAGCCATGGTTACTATGGCCAAATCCATTAGTCAAACACCGCTTATTTGGGGATTGCATTTAGATATGGGTTTTATTGCTGAACCCTTTAAGCTCCCAGGCTTTTATTTCTCCTACTTGCAAATAATCACTGCATATTTACTTATTTACCCATTCACTGAACAAACTTTCACTACAGCACCCATTATACAGAAGCCCTGAGTGGGGCTCCTATGCTCATGGAGCTTACAGTCTAGTAGGGAAGAAAGCTGGTGACAAATAAGCATGGAGACTAACTGTGCTCAGGGCTATGGAGGAAAATACGGGACACCAGCACAGAATGTAACAGTGGCATAGAATTGCATCATTTGGCTTGAAAGGTGACAGGGAATGGCTCTTTGACATTTTAGCTGGGACATGCATATTGAGTAGGGGTTTTCAACAATTTGGGCAGGAACTGAAAATGAATTCTGGACTAAGAAAGTCCCATGGGTAAAATCCAATGTGTAAGGCAGGGACCTGGGTATCTGGACAGATAGAGAAACCAGTTGAGTGTACTTCTAGAGGGAGGACGTAAAGTAAGGTCTGGCCTGACCCGGATGCTCCTGAGCAGAGATTCTGAGCAGCATGAAATCTGCTCAAGCCGTGTGTCTGTAGAATAGGTTGGAAGGCAGGAAGCTGCGAGTCCTGGGTGAGAGGCAGTGGTGGTTTCTTCCAGATGGTGGCAGTGGACATGGAGAGACACCGATAGACAGTGACACATTTCGAGAGTGATATAAACAGGACTTTGTGAAGAAATTGGAGGCAAGGTGAGGCAAAAGGAGAGAATTGATTCTCAGGTGTCTGTGTTGAGCAAGTCGGTAGATGGTGGTGCCATCTTAGTGGGATTTGAGAGGAAAGGTAAGTTAGCCAAGCTCAGCAGCGCACACAGCTCAGCCAGAACGGTTTCTATGACATACTTAGAAAAGAGTCAGACTGAGGGCCGGATCGGCTGTGGTGGCACATGCTTGTAATCCCAGCACTCAGGAGGCTGAGGCAGGAGGTTCCTAGGAGTTCGAGGCCAGCCTTTAGTATAGAGTGAGTTCAAGGCCACCCTGGACTGCATAGGGAATCTCTATCTCAAAAAAAAAAAAAAAAAAGGTAAAGAAAGGAAAAGAGAAGAGAAGGGAAGAGAAGGTGTCTTGGTTACTTTACTCTCATTGCTGAGACAAAATACCCAACACCCAAAATGAAGAAAGGAAAGGTTTATTTAGCTTACAGTTTGTGGAGGTTTCAGTCCATACTTGGCTGGTTCTGAGGCACAGTGGCACATGGCAGGGGACAAACGTTCATGGCAGCAAACAACCAGCAAAAGGGAGTGATGACCGCAAGCAGCCTCTTCTCTTCCCCTACCTTGTAAACAGCCTACCCCCACCCAGGGGGCTTGTAGCTCTCACACAGTCTCCATGCCCTCCTCTTCCACAGGCTCAGGATGTGTACAAAGTAAGCAACTTGGCTTCCTGCTGAATCACTCAGCCAAACCTCTACACTCCCCAAGTTGACAAAATATATCAACCATAACATGCACCATGATAACTAATTCATCTTCCAAGACATATCTACTATCTCAAATGTGTTATCATTCTTAGATATATCTGTGTCTTAAGTTA